>PVKU01005440.1:0-123980 GCA_004027475.1 Anoura caudifer
AAATAAATAAATAAATAAATAAATAAATAAATAAATAGCTGTTGAATAATTGTATCACTAATCCAAACAAAGTAAAATTTACAAGAAATGGTGAATTGTGTGGCACTAGAATTCATAGCAAATATAAACACATACATTTATACATACACAAACATATTCTCTATCCTACTTGGCTTCTAAATGAAGATAGAGTTAAAAATTTGAAACTTTATATATACAGTTTTTAATTTATTTTAAATATATTTTATTGATTATGCTATTACAGTTGTCCCATTTGTCCTCTTAATCCCACTCCACCCTGCACACTCCCTCCCACCCACATTCCCCCCTTTAGTTCATGTCCATGTATCATAAGTTCTTTAGCTTCTACATTTCCCATACTATTCTTACCCTCCCCCTGTCTATTTTCTACCTACCAACTATGCTACTTATTCTCTGTACTTTTTCCCCCTCTCTCCTCCTCTCACTGCCCTGTTGCTAACCCTCCATGTGATCTCTAGTTCTGTGATTCTGGTCCTATTCTACTTGTTTGCTTAGTTTGTTTTTATTTTAGATATGGTTGTTAATAATTGTGAGTTTGCTGTCATTTTCCTGTACAAGTCTTTTATCTTCTTTTTCTTAAATAAGTCCTTTTAACACTTCATATAACAGGGGCTTGATGATGATGAACTCTTTTAACTTGACTTTATCTGAGAAGCACTTTATCTTCCCTTCCATTCTAAATGACAGCTTCACTAGATAGAGCAATCTTGAATATAGGTCCTTGCCTTTTATGACTTGGAATAGTCCTTCCCTGCCCCTTCTTGCACATAAGGTATCTTTTGACAAATCAGATGACAGTTTGATGGGAACTCCTTTGTATGTAACTCTCTCCTTTTGTCTTGCTGCTTTTACGATTCTCTCTTTATCTTTAATCTTGGTTAAGTAATTAAGACATGCTTTGATGTGTTCCTCCTTGGGTCTAACTTCTTTGAGACTGAGCTTCCTAAACTTCCTTGAAGTCTATTTCTTTTGCCAGATTGGGGAAGTTCTCTTTTATTATTTGTTCAAATAACTTTTCCACTTGTTGCTCTTCCTCTTCTCCTTCTGGTACCCCTATAATTCAGATGTTGTAATGTTTAAAGATGTCCTGGAGGTTCCTAAGCCTCTCCCCATTTTTCTGAATTATTGTTTACTGATTCTTTTCTGAGTGGATGTTTCTTTCTTCCTTCTGGTCCACACCGTTGATTTGAGTCCCAGTTTCCTTCCCATCACTGTTCGTTCCCTCTATGTTTTCCTTTATTTCACTTAGCATAGCCTTCACTTTTTCATTTAATTTGTGACCAGATTCAACCAATTCTGTGAGCATCCTGATTTCCAGTGTTTTGAATTATGCATCTGATATGTTGGCTGTCTCTTTTTGGCTTAGTTGTATTTTTTTTCTGGAGTTTTGTACTGTTTTTTTTTGTTTGTTTGTTTGTTTGGGCCATTGTTTTTGTCTTGACACATGTTACATAGTGAAGGGTGGAGCCTTAGGTGTTCACCAGGGCAGGGCAGGCATAGGTAGACACACCATGCCTCCTTGTACAAGCAAAAGAAGGACAGCAACAATTTAGGAAAAAAAGACAACAACCAGTACTGACAGAAAATTGAATTGTATGAAAGTCCTACAACCAAGGAGTTAAAGTAGACACATTCATCCAGAATGGGAGGAGGGTTGGAGTCAGGTGGCAGGGTGGAGAAGGTCACAGTAAGGCAGCAGCTGGCAGACCCATCAAGGTGGTGGATTGTTGATGGATGTGGTGCACAAGGAAGCTGGTGGACCAGGTGGTCCCACATTTGAGCATTCAGGCAAAACTGGGGAGGGAGACAGACCGCACAACCCGGGGTCCCAGCTCAGAGAAATAAAGCTTCAAAACACTGATTAAAAACACTTGTGGGGGGTGAGGTGCTAGGAGAAACATCCAGCCTCACAAGAAAATTTGTGGTATATAGTTTTTTGTCACATTGGTTGCTCTAGAAGTTGGTGATTATAACCTGTTCCCGTAGCATCTTTCAAACATACCTCTTTAGATCTACAGTTAATAGTTAGAGATAACTTTTATGAAATATTGATACAAAAGTCCTTACAGTAGATGTGAGATTATAAACAGTGCTTCTACACATTTTGTAATAAATGCATAGTGTATTAGTTGGCTCTGACTGTAATAACAAAATATCATAGACTAGTAGATTAAAACACAAATTTATTTCTCACCCTTCTGAAGATTGAAAGTCCAAGATCAACGTGTGATCATGGTCACTGTTGAGGGCTTTCTCCTTGGGCTGTGTTCTCACTTGGCCTTTCCTCAGGAGATGCCAGTGGAGAGAGAGAGACAGAGAGAGGGAGAGGAAGCTCTCTGGTGTCCTTTCTAATAATGGTACTTAACCCGACATAAGCGGCCCAGTCCCATGACCTCATCTAAATCTACTGGCCATCCAAGCTCCATCTCCAAATACAATACAGTGATATTAGGGGTTAGGAGTTCAATATATAAATTTTGGGGTGACAATTCATTTTGTATTACATACATTTCCAAAAAGCATTAATACCTTCAGACCTTGAAAAATATTTTTCAAACAAGGGAAATAGTAACAAAAGTTATGATACATGTAGTTTCATGATCACAAAATTTATTCCATCATGGTTTTAGAATACAGATTAGGAAAATGATATTTTACGTTACTAAGAAACACTTTAACAACAAAATATTAGGCAATTTTCGAGATTCTAATCAAGTTACTTAGTCATCTAAATGTTGTAAGCCAATCTAATTATTTGCCGAAAAATCTCTAAATTTGGTGTAATACATTATCACTTGTCTTCAACTATGACAAGATTTGAAGATTTTAAGTTTGTTTTTAAAATAAAAAAATTATATAAAAGCATGAAATCCATAAGAAAAAAGGATTGGTCACATGTAGATTTACAGTTGGAGAGAGTACATTACTTTAGATTATCTAGAAAAAGAAAGAATAAATACAACTGAGAAATTTCAACATTATTGAAATTACCATCCTAATAATTTTAAAGTGTGTTTAAAAATAAAGAAAATATGAACACCTGGATGTAAAAAATAGTCTACAGGCAGGAAAATTAAATGAACAATTTCTAAAATAATTTAATAGGTAGGAAAATACATTGAACACTAAATTACTAATAATTGTTTAAAACCAAAATATTTGTCAGGAGAATTATAAAAGAAATTCTTGATTTTTCCTGATATATAGAAACTAACAGTTTAGCACATTTTCAGCCTACCATGGTTCTAGTCATTATAACTTTTACACAGAACATTTAAAAATGGGAATTTATAAGATCTATTATAAGTGCAATTTAATGATTAAGGTTGCTGTTTCTATTTGGCTGGGTCTTGTGTTTTACTTTGTCATTTCATATTTGAATGAAGACATTTTAATATCTGTTTTCATGTTTGCAATTTGATGTATCAGGTATTAGAGCATAATATTAAATTGCAATTTTCCCATCCACATTGTTCTTGTCTCTTTCTTCTCTATACTGTCATTTATTATCCTGCACCTCCTTTTAGTATGCTAATTTTGGTTTATGTATTTGTTCTTTCTCAAGATGAAAGAAAGTTGCCGTTAGCAGGTGGGAAGTATTATTTTTGTCATGTTGCCAACGTACCATAAAAATTGCTCACTTAATAAGAATTGACAAGAAATATAGAGAATGCACTCTAGAAAATCAATTAAAAAGATCACTTCTTATTTACTATTTGATTGTAAAACAGTTTTATGATATTATACATCATGTCAGAATTATAAGAAGTAATTCAAATAACAACAATATTTTAAAGCATGTTATTTTCTTTACTCCTTAGTATGCCATTAAAAAGTAGTCAGCAACTGCTGTGAAATTAGACGCTGTGTGACTGCGGTGGTGGTCACGCACCGCAATGTACAGGTCTTGTATTATACAAATGTACACTTAAAAGCTAGATGCACTTATTACCAAGCTCACTCCTATAAACTTATTTCTTTAAAATATTTTAGTTATTTATCTTTAGAGAGAGGAGAAGAGAAGGAGAAAGACAGGGAGAGAAACATCAATGTGTGGTTGCCTCTCATGTGCCCCATGCTGGGGACCTGTCCTGCAACCCAGGCAAGTGCCCTGAATGGGAACGGGTCCGATGACCCTGCTGTGGTTTGCAGGCCTGTGCTCAATCTACTGGGCCACACCAGCCAGGGAACCAATAAATTTAATTTAAAAATTGAGTGTGTCCAGTGTTGCACCTTAATAGGTAATTTAATATATTAATGTATGTATGATATTCCTTATGTCAGAGGTATCTAAAAGTATGCATATTTCCAACACTGTCACCTTTTCAAATCCCATAGTTGGATGGATTTGAGTTAAAAACACTCTAGAATTAATAATTCAGGCCAATGACAGATGCCTTTTCTCTCACTTCGACAATAGCAGGGGTAATGCAAGCCCATGGTGATACACCATTCTCAAGTTATTTTTTAATGTTGTGAGGCATAGTTATATGCACACACATCCTGACCATCCAAACTATTTTCCCTAATGGATTTCTCTTATTAGAGACATTATTTTAGAGATTGGTCTTATTTTCATGGCCTTCCAAAACCTATTTACTGTATTTGAAAAATGTCACTATTTCAGGGACTAGAATTAAATATCCATGTTTAGTTAGAGGGGCTTCCAAATATATTATCATATTAAATTATATTTAAAAATTTTGTTTGTATTTTTTCTTATTTTTATTCTTGACACTATTACAGATGTCCCCATTTTCTCTCCCTTTGCCCACCTCCACTTGGCACCCCGTTCCCACTGGCCTTCACCACACAGTAGTCTGTGTCTATGGGGTATGCATATATGATCTTTGGCTAATGCTGTCACCTTCCTTCATCCAGTCTCCTCCTTCCTCCTTCCCTCTAACACTTGTCCGTCTGCCCCATGTGTACGTGCCTCTGTTCCTATTTTGTTTGTTAGTTATTTTGTTCATTGATTCCACATATAAGTGATATCATATTGTATTTTTCTTTCTCTATCTGGCTTATTTTACTTAGCCTAATAATCTTTGGGTCCATCCATGCTGTCACGAAGAGAAGATTTTCTTCCTATTTAAGCTGCATAGGATTCCATTGTGTAAATGTAGCATGGCTTTTTTATTCACTCACCTATCAATGGGCACTTGAACTGTTTCCAGATCTTGGCTATTGTAAATGACACTTCTATGATCATACAGTTTCATATATTCTTTTGAATTGTTGTTTCAGGATTCTTAGGATACATCCCAGAGGTGAAATCACTGAATCAAAAGGCATTTTTTAATATTTTGAGGAAACTCCATGCTGTTTTCCACAGTGGCTACACCAGTTTGCATTCCCACCAACAATACACTAGGGTTCCCTTTTCTCCACATCCTCACAGACATTTGTTTTTTGTTGACTTATTGATGATAGCTACTCTGACAGTTGTAAGGAGACAGCTCATTGTGGTTTTAACTTCTGTCTCTCTGATGATTAGTGATGTAAAACATTTTTTCATGTTAATTGGTCATCTGTATGTCCTCTTGGGAGAAGAGTCTATTCACAGAGTCCTTTGTCCTTTTTAAATGGATTGTTTTTCTGGTGCTGAGTTATGTAAGCTCTTTACATATTTTGTAAATTAACCCTTTATCAGGTGTCTCATTGGCAAGTATGTTCTCTCACACAATGGGTTTTCTTTACATTTTGTTGATGGTTTCTTTTCCCGTGCAGAAGCTTTTTAGTTTGATTTAGTGTCATTTGTTTATTTTTTCCTATGTATTCTTTGCCATAGGAGACATTTTAGCAAAAATACTGCTGTGAGAGATGTCTGAGATTTTACTGCCTATGTGTTCTCCTAGGATTTTTATGGTTTCATGACTTAATTTAAGAATTTTATTCATTTTGAGTTTATTCTTGTGTAAGGTGTAAGTTGATGGTCTAGTTTCATTTTCTTGCATGTACCTGTCCAATTTTACTCCATTGTATGCTCTTGCCTTAAACTTTCATAACCTAAATTTGAATATTAGACCACTAGTTGGAGTTTTGGCTTTTATATTGGAATGTTTGATACAGGCTATAGAATTTCAGACACAATTATTTTACATACTTATTATAAAAATCAAGAATTGTCACTAATATCCTGGATTAACATTCTTTGAGCATGATTAGAATCTGTAATCAAATTTCCCTTTAACTTGCACTGTGAATGAGTGTCATATACTAGTGATTAATAGTACACTCACAAAATAGAGCATAGCATTAACCTTTTAAAGGTTACTTTAAATAGAACATAAAACAGTGTAAGGATCCATTTAATTTAATGACAGTCTAGAGCTAACATGCTGGATGACACTTGCTTTCTCTCCGTGATTGTTTTAGTGTACACTGACCTCAAGATCTAAAAACAATAAAGCCTGTTTCACCTGTTTAGTTACTGTAATCAGCATGCAGCACATGAGCCGCATGCACCAGAAATGACCATTTCACTTCTTTCCCAGAAATTGAACTGCACCCTACCTGGTAGAATTTTAGGAAAATAGCTCTAAGTAGTACTCCCAGCACCACATACAGGGTTCTTACCGAATGGGCATATATCTATGCCATCATGTAAGAAAATTAATGCTGGTCAAAGTAACAGGCAAGGGAATCCTCATGTTTTAACAAAGCATTCTTAAACAAGAAAGTATGGATAAGATTTTAATGTTTATAAATTACTCCTATACATTAACCCAATCTTGAAAGGGTCAAAGATTCATAAATCGCCCTGGCTGGTGTAGCTCAGTGGATTGAGCGCGGGCTTGTGAACCAAAGGATCGTGGTTCGATTCCCAGTCAGGGCACATGCCTGGGTTGCAGGCCAGTTCCCTGCAGGGGATCCATGAGAGGCAACCACACATTGATATTTCTCTCCCTCTCTCCTTCCCTTCCCCTCTAAAGATAAAATAAATAAGATCTTTAAAAAATCTATAAATCTCCAAAATTTCTACAGTGGAACACTGTCACTAATACAGAGTCTCTTACATAATTCTCTAAGGTAGGCAGAAAGAGCTCCTTTTCCAGAGAGCAGGTAGATGTAATGCCAGCTAAGCCTCTCTTAAATGGATGAGAATGCTCTTCAATCCATTTTGAAGCCTCTTCTAGATAAATTTGAAGTTTCTCTTCAAGCACTCCCCCCAAAAAATTCAACTCTGTTCCTGCCTTGGTCTTTTCACACCAGCCCAGGACAATAAACTGGAAAGCGAAGCAAAACAAAACAAAACTAAACTAAACAAAACAATACTCTGCATCTGGGGCTGCCAGTTGTCAGGTTGCAATGAAATCCGCTCTGTACCTGTGTGAAGAACCCAGCCCTGTATAAACCAGATCCCCATAGCAGTTTGGGAGCCATAGTCTTCATTAGTGTGTGCTCCCTTGGGTCACTGAGCTCCCTCCCCCTTTCTCTTTTCCCTCCAACTTGTCTTCAGTTAACCTCTTCTTTTGAATGTTTCACCTCCTCTCTTTATTTCTATCCTGAGATGGGGCAAGAACCCCTTTGCTGGTGACAAGTGAGGCACCTGCAACCTATAAAAATGGAAATTTATTTGGAATTCAACATTGTAGTGAAGTGAAAAATACAAGTTAATGCCTTTTATCTTTATTAACAAGGGCTTATTTTTACACTTGTTTTATAAAGCAGATGTTGAAGGAGTTATTCTAGGCTTGTTGGTGGGACAGCTATGGAACTGAATGTGTGACTCTGCAGCATTCCATTGTGTTTCCTTCAAAGTGAGAAAACATTCTGAAAAGGAGGAGAAAGTTAAAAGGTAGCTAACCTGTTTCTGTTTCTTATCAGAATATGGCAGAGGAGATTATAACCACCTGCGGTAAATGCCTGCCAGTTTATTTCTTCTTGAAATGCCCTTTAGTGCAAGTTTGCCAATTCCTTGTTCTCAGACAGAAAGTTACAATACTAACAACTTTAAGAACTTTGAAATTGCACCTCACAGAGTATCATCCTAGACTGAAGTAATGTGTCAGTTTAGAAATAAAATGTAAGGCAAATGAAAACACACCAATTCTGAGCTAATATTGTCCATTTCTCCTCTTAATTGTTCTGTATTTTATAATCTAATATATGAACTCAATTTAATCTCTTATATTTTTGACCAAGAATAAAAAGCATAAACCAAATTGTTATATAAATCAGTCAATATTTAAAGAAAATAATTATAAATATATAGTTTAAATTGTAGAATTCTTACTAAAACTTGTATTATAGTATTGTTATTTTTTATATCTTGTCTTGGCACTGATATTACAAAATAGTGATTCAAAAATACTAATTTCTCTATACAAAATTAGTGTATTTAGGAAAATAATGTAGTGGATAGTGTAATCCAGAACTATTATATTCAATCCATGCATATTTTGGGGCATTTCTCAGATATAATTTCAAGAAGAGCCTCACTTACTGAATTTATTTTTTCCCTGAAATTTAATTCCTTGACATATAAGCAGATGAATAATGTACTGTCTATTGAGAGAATGACTTTAAAATGCTCTAGGCAGAATGCAAAACAGGATTTATATAGGATAAATACAAAAACATATTTAAAGTCTACAGAATTCTTTAAATTTAAAATTCACCTGAAATTAAGCTTTAGAACTAGTACTGAGACTTTAGATAAAATAATTATAGTTGACTGCTCATTTCTAACTGCTTGGAGCCTAGAAGTGAACAGCAGGCACAGGGTTGGATCTTAGTGCCACAGTTTACTACCTGTAGAAGCTTGAGCATCACTTCCGGGGAAGATGGAGGTGTAGGTGGACACACTGTGCCTCCTCTCACAACCAAGATTAAGGACAACAAAAATAAAGAATAAAAAAAAAAAACCAACAGAACATCTAGAGGATTGTACAACAATGATTCATCCAGACCGGTAAGAGGGGCAGAGTCAGTGGCTGGCAGAGAGGGATCGCAGCAGGAAAAAGCAGTGGCTAATAGTCCCGGGTGCACAGTCTGTGGTTAGTACACCCCAGGCACATAGGCGGTGGTTACTGAGTGTGGGGAGGCAACAAGGAGACCAAGGGAGGTGCACAAGGCAGCTGACCACAGTCACACATTGGTGCGCAGATAAACCAGGAAAAAATGGGCAGCAAGACAGATCACACAATGCAGGGCCCCAGTGCTGGGAAATAAGTCTAAAAGCACCAATTGAAAACACTTGTGGGGGTTGAGGTCCTGGGAGAGACTCCCAGCCTCACAGGAGAGTTCATTAAAGAGACCCACAGGGTCCTAGAATATACACAAGCTCACCCACCCGGAAATCAGCACAAGAAGGGCCCAATTTACTTAGGGAAAGTGGCGGAAGAGACTGGAATCTGAGAGAGAGCTGAGCAAGCGTCACTGTTCCCTCTCGGACCCCACCCCCATCCAGCATCACAACCCAGTGACTTGGGTGCCCCACTCTGGTGAACACCTAAGGCTCTGCCCCTCACTATGTAACAGCCGTGACCAGACCAAGACCAAACACACACACACACACACACACACACACACACACACACACACACACACACCACAAAACCAAGAATGGCTCAAACGGGAGAACAGATCAAAGCCCCAGAGCTAATTCATCTAAGTGACCAAGAGATAGCCATCCTATCAGATGCACAGTTCAAAGTACTGGTGATTAGGAAGCTCACAGAATTGGTTGATTTTGGTTGCAAATTAGATGAACAAATGAAGGCTACAATAAATGAAATGAAGAAAAGCGCACAAGGAACTAATAGTGATGGGTGGAAAACTGGGACCAATGGAGTGGACAAGAAGGAAAAAAGAAACAACCAAACAGAAAAGAAGGAAAAAACAAGAATTCAAAAAAAATGAGGAGAGGCTTAGGAACCTCCAGGACATCTTTAAACGTCCCAGCATCTGAATTATAGGGGTACCAGAAGGGGAAGAGGAAGAGCAACAAGTGGAAAACTTATTTGAACAAATAACAATGGAGAACTTCTCCAATCTGGCAAAGGAAATAGACTTCCAGGAAGTCCAGGAAGCTCACAGAGTCCCAAAGAAGTTGGACGCAAGGAGGAACTCACCAAGGCACATCATAATTCCCTTATCCAAGATTAAATTGAAGGAGAGAATTCTAGAAGCATCAAGGGATAACGGTACAGTCACCTACAAAGGAATTCCCATCAGACTGTCAGCTGATTTATCTAAAGAGACCTTACAGGCAAGAAGGGGCTGGAAAGGACTATTCCAAGTCATGAGAGGCAGGACCTACATCCAAGATTGCTCTATGCAGTGAAGCTGTCCTTTAGAATGGAAGGGAAGATAAAGTGCTTCTCAGATAAGGTCAAGTTAAAGGAGTTCATCATCACCCAGCCTTTGTTATATGGAATGTTAAAGGGACTTATCTAAAAAAAAGAAGATAAAAAATAGGACAGTAAAAAAGACAGCAAACTCACAGATATTAACAACTACACCTGAAACAAAAGAAAACTAAACAAACAAGTTGAACAGGAGCAGGAATACAGAAATGGAGATCACATAGAGGGTTAGCAACAGGGGAGTGGGATGAAGAGAGAAGAGGAAAAGGTGCAGAGAATAAGTAGCATGGACAGTAGGTAGAAAATAGACAGGGGGAGGGCAAGAATAGTGTTGGAAAAGTAGTAGCTAAAGAACTTATGACCCATGGACATGAACTAAAGGGGAGAATGTGGGTGGGAGAGCGTGTGCAGGGTTGAGGGGAATGATGGGGGAGAAATGGGACAACTGTGATAGCATAATCTATAAAATAAATAAATAAATAAAATGCAAAAAATATAGTTGAAACATCTCAATTTAATGAATATCTAAATAGCTTACGTAGGAAAACAGACTTACGACTAAACAGAATAATAAAAGCAAACAATGCTAACCTGATTGCATCCATTATATTTTTGCAACAGCATTAAAACATCCTCATTTCAAAACTTGTATTTAAAATCCTATTGATAACAGCCCAATATTCACACAGGCAGTTTCATAAGATAAATTCTATGAAACTTCTAGCAATTTTTTTCATTTTCATCCATAACTTTATTGATTTGGATATTTTGAGTATGTCAGCTATCTCCCACATGCTATAACAATGATTATTCTCAATTAATATCTCAATTTGATCACCCTCAACTTTAACTCATCTAACCAACCACGGAACATCATGAGGAATCTTCATTATGAAACTTCGCAAACCACTTTTGGCATTTTTGATTAGTCACAGCACTTTCTCCATACATTGCACAAATTTCTTTTTTTAATTTAGTTGCATTTTACATTTCTTTTCCTTTGTTAAACCATTTTTCTTTCTTTAATTGTGTTTTGTTCCATTGCCATTTATCCCCCTTATACTCCCCTCACCCCACTGCAATCACCGCACTGTTGTCCATGCCCATGCGTCCTTTTCCCTTTTTGCTCAATCCCTCCAACCCCTACCATCCTCACTTAGCTGTTATCCTGCTCTCTCCATATAAGTTATCTTTCTTGAAATAATGAAGCATACTATGCTAGAAATATTGCTTATTTTATCCCATCCTTAATATTAAAATGGCTACACAAAAATCACAATTTTAGTATTTTTTAAAAAAATACTATTATTTATTTATTTTTATTGTTACACTATTACAGTCATCCCAATTTTTCTTCCTTTGCTCTCATCCACCCCGCCCACACCCCATTCCCACAGTCAATCCCCATACTGGTGTCTATGTCCATGGGTCATTCATACATGTTCTTCAGCTACTCCCTTCCCCCACTTTCCACCATTATCCCCCTTCTGCCTCTCCTCTGCTGCTATAAGTCTGTTCCACGTTTCTATGTCTCTGGTTCTATTTTCCTTGTTAGTTTATTCTGTTCATTATATTCCTCTTATAAATGAGATCATGGGTATTTGTCTTTCACTAGCTTATTTTACTTAGCATAATATTCTCCAGCTTCGTCCATGATGTTACTAAAGACAGTAACATCATACAGCAGACATCTTTCTGCTGCATAGTATTCAATTGTGTAAATGTACCACAGGTTTTTGATCCACTTATCTACTGATGGATGCTTAGTCTGTTTCCAGCACTTGACTATTATAAATAGCACTGCTATGAACATAGCAGTGCATAGATTCTTTTGAATTAGTGTCTTGGGGTTCTTAAGATATATCCCCAGCAATGGAATCACTGGGACAAAAGACTGCTCCATTTTTAATTATTTGAGGGAGTTCCTTACTGATTTCCATAGTGGTTGCACCAGTCTGCATTCCCACCAACAGTGCACTAGGGTCCCCTTTTCCCCACGTGCTCACCTGCACTTGTTGCTTGCTGATTTATTAGTGATGGCCATTCTAACAGGTGTGAGGTGGTACCTCATTGTGGTTTTAATGTCCATCTCTCTGATGGCTAGCGTTGTTGAACATCTTTTCATATATCTATGTCCATCTGTATGTTCTCCTTGGAGAAGTGTCTGTTCAGGTCTTTATGAAGGATATCCACAGACACACAGTCATCACAAGGGATTTTAACACCCCACTGTCAATTATGGATAGAGGGTCCAAACAAAAAATGAACAAATATATTGTGGCATTGAATGATAACCTAGATCAAATGGACTTATTTGATACTTACAGAGCATTTCACCCAAAGAAGCAAAATACACATTCTTCTCAAATGCATCTGGGTAATTTTCAAATCTAGACCACATGGTGGAACACAAAACAAGGTTGAACAAGTTCCAGAAAATTGAATCATATCAAGCATCTCCTCAGATCACAATGGCTTGAAACTAGAATACAACCTCAAGGGAAAAAACTCAAAATTATTCAAATACCAAAATTTTAACTGCAGTATTTTTTAAGTGTTCTAGGAAAAAAGTAATTAAAAACCTCTGTTTTTTTAAAACAGAAAGCATTAAAAATGTATTTATAAATTAATCACAATGAGAAAATACTAAAACCAATCTCACTGTTAATATTGGTGTACAAATTATTGCTAAATATTCTTAAAAGGTTTAAAAATAAAATGAAAATATGGGTCAATACTAGAAAATATATTAACATATTTCACCATATTAATGAATCAGCATAAAACTCACACAATAAATTATTTAAATTTTTATTTGATAAAGTTAAATATAATGTGATCTTGATTTAAAAGCCTTTAATTAAATAAGAATGTATATACAAGCATAATGTATTTATCTATAACCCAGGATAATGCCTAGTAGAGTAACAGTAATTATCACTAGAGTCAGGAATACTAACTAGTGTGTCTATTATTAACACTCTGAGTATTGCACTGGAAAATCTTGTCAGTGCAATTAGAAGAAAGAAAGAGTAATGTAGAGATTTTAAATTTATATACAAAAATCAACTTCAAATATATAGACAATAAATTAGAAGGCATGAAATTATAGACTCCATTTATAATACAAGACATAAATGGAAGCAGCTTTTATTTAAAAAAATTAAAAGGTCTTATTTATTTATTTTAGAGAGAGGGGAAGGGAAGGAGAAAGAGAGAGGGAAACATCAATGTGTGGTTGCCTCTCATGTGGCCACCACTAGGGACCTGACCCACAACCCAGGCATGTGCCCTGACTGGGAATCAAACCCATGACCCTTTGGTTCATAAGCTGGCACTGGATCCACTGAGCTACATCAGCCAGGGCAGAAGCAGCTTTTGAAATGTTTATAATGGGCATGTATAACCCACTTAAATTCAATATTATTTTTAAAAAGAAAATGGTTTTGCACATAAAAAGACATATTTTTGATAGCAACAAATATAAATGCACATTGAATAATTTAACAAGAAATCTGAAAGACTTTTGGGTTAAAACCTATAAATCAATAAAAGTTTTCTAAAAAGCATAAAAAAAGACATTTAATAAATAAAATGACATGCCACATGTCTGGAAAATAGCACTCTTTTTTTGTATTTTTTAATTTTAATTGTCTTTTCTTCCATTATTGTTTAGTCCCCTTATACCCACACCCCCCAGCAATCACCACACTGTTGTCCATGTCCATGAGTCCTTTTCCCTTTTTGATCAATCCTTCCACCCCCTAACTTCTCCCAGCACTATCTGTCATCCTGCTCTCTATCTAAGAGTCTGTCCCCATTTTCCTTGTTAGTTCAGTTTGTTCACTAGATTTCACATACGAGGCATATCATATGGTATTCATCTTTCTCCAATTGGCTTATTTCTCTTAGCATAATGGTCTCCAGGTCCATCCATACTGTTGCAAAGGGTAAATTTTTCTTCTTTTGTATGGTGGAGTAGAATTCCATTGTGTAAATGCCCCATAGTTGTTTTACACTCTTATCTGTTGATGGACACTTGGGCTATTTCTGTATCTTGGTGATCGTAAATAACACTTGCAATGAACACAGGGATGGTTATGTTCTTTCAAATTAGTGTTTTGGATTCCTTCAGTTATATTTCCAGAAAGAGGATTGCTGGGTCAAAAGTCAGATCCAGTTTTAATTTTTTTGAGGTATCTCCATACTGCTTTCCACAGTGGCTGCACAAATCTGCATTCCCACTAACAGTGAAAAAAGTTTCCTCTTTCTCCACATCCTCAACAGCACCTGTTGTTTGTTGATTTATTGATGGCAGCCATTCTGAAAGGTGTGAGATGATATTTCATTGTGGTTTTAATTTACATTTGTCTGATGATTAATAACATTGAGCATCTTTTCGTATGTCTATGGGCCATCTGATTGTCCTTTTGGAACAGTGTCTATCCAGGTCCTTTGCCTGTTTTTTAAATGGGTTGTTTATTTTTTTGGCATTGAGTTTTGTAAGTACTTCATACATTTTTGTTATTAACCCTTTATCAGATGTATCAGCAAATATGTTATCCTATTCATAGGGTTGTCTTTTTAGTTTGTTGATGGTTTCTGATGCTGTGCAACAACTTTTTAGTTTGATGTAGTCCCATTTTTTTATTTTCTTCTTTTATTTCCTTTGTTGAAGGAGGCATATCTGATTTTTTTAAAAAATCATTATGAGCAATATCCGAGATTTTCTGCCTGTTTTTTTTCTAGGATTTTTATGGTTTGGGGTCTAACATTTAAGTCTTTGATCCATTTTGAATTTTTGTAAAGTACTCATTCTCTCTAAATCAACCTATAAAAAAAATGTCAAAGATTGTTTTTTGACCACCCAGACTCAAAGACTTTAAAAAATGAAATCTTTGCCCTGGTCACCCAGCTGGTGTGGCTCAGTTGGTTGGAGCATCATCTAGTGGACCAAAAATTTTCAGGTTTGATCCCTGCTTTGGACTTCCCAGTCAGGGCACATACCTGGGTTCTGGGTTCAGTCCCTGGTAGGGTTGTGCACAGGTGGCAACAGATTGATGATTTTTTCTCACATAGATGTATCTCTCTCTGTCTCTCTCAAAGCAATGAAAAAAATGTCCTTGGGTGAGGATTTAAAAATAATAATATAAATAAAAATAAAATAAATTAAAAATGAAACCTAGAAACTTGATTCTAAAATGTATCCTTCCTTATCAAAAATACACATAATAATCTAACTAAGTTACTAAATAGAAAGTTACTAATATACTATTGACAAAAAAAGGAAAAAACTTTCTTTAATAAGCTTTGCTGTTTTCTTTAAACATTTTATTTATTTATCTTTAAAGGAGAAGGGAAGGAGAGAGGGAAAGAGGGAGAGAAATATCACTGTATGGTTGCCTCTCATGTGTCCCTTGCAGGGACTGGCCTGCAACCCAGGCATGTGCCCTGACTGGGAATTGAACTATGATCATTTGTTTCACAGGCCTGCACTCAATCAACTGAGCTACACCAGCCAGGGTGAAAAAAAATCTTTCTACAAGGAATCTCAAGTCAGGAAACAAGTTCAAATATTAGAGCACATGAGGATGGCTCATCATTTAATCTAATTTTACTACCAAACCAGTGAAAACAAATTTAAAGTATAGACTCATGGTAGAGTATGTAAATAGGATAATACGGCATACTTTTGATCTTTATGTCCCCCTATTTATGAATGAGGAACCTAAAGTTGGTTAATTAGTAACTTTTCCAGTGTTACAGATATAATAAAGAGTAGAGGTAGGAAGAGAATCCAAGTCTATCTGAATAATCTGAAGCTTATTTTATTGCTGAGCATTTTTAGTGTTTGAAAATGTGGAATTTCCCAGTATTGGAATTCCCTAGGGATTGGTGTTGAGTGTACAAACAGGAGTTGAGTATATGTGTATACTGTACGTAAGAAGTCTTAAATATTTTTTACTGGCTCTGCAACATCATCAAATCACCAATTGGTAATTCAGTTGACTCTTCAGCATATCGGAACAACTATTCCAAAATCTTCTTAAAATGTATCCGTTTGACATCACTATCCAGTTCTATTTTTTACATTTATAGCTGTTAAAACGAAATAAAATATACATTGATACTAACTGATAATGACATCCTCCCAGAAGCTCTTTCATTGCTACTTTTATTTTGTACTTAAAATATACTTAGGATGGTGAAAGAACACATAGGCACAGATTTAATGTGACTGAAGTCTCTCCCCATAGAATTTTAAATAACATCAAGACTCTCCTTTGGAAAAGCAGATATAAGGCTGCAACATTAGGAAGCCATGGAAAAGAGGACAAAGAATTTAACAAACATGTAAATTTCCCCACAAAGCATTTCATCTTTGGGAAAATTTAATTTAAAACATTTCTGACATTCAATCATTCACTGTAGACAGACTAAATCAGATCATCTGCTGCCAAGCTAAAGTATCAAATAGAGAGACATAAACCTGAGTGTTTTCTGCATAATGATAGCCCATAATCATAAAAAATTCTTCCTGAAGGCATCATGTACATCATGTAGTTTTTAAGGGAGGACCTAAGATGGAAATGAAGATCTAAAGAAGCATGCTTGCAATATATCTGAACATAGAAACAGAAATATTTTGAGAAACAAAGTTGAATCCCTTAGTTTTTAATTGCCTCTGTTTGATTTAGCAGATTTTATGTTGTTATTCCAGCCTCACCCATTCATTAACACCCCTTCAAATTGTCTTATCTATTGCATTTTATATTGTTGCCATGTTTTAATGAATATTAAAATTCTATAGATTAAAATAGATTAACAACTAAGTCTAGCAATACTGCCATATACTCAGGGCAATATTATCAGGCATTAAAATGCAATCCCTGGTAACTACACGGGGCTTACTTATATCACAGAGGGCTTAAATGTCACACAGTGGCATTTCCGAAACCACGATATTCTACTAATCTAGAGCCTATAGTCTTAACTTCCTCCAGGCTTCATTTCTGTAGTCTAGCTACCTATACAAGTTACAAGATGGTACTACTTAAATCTCTGAACATTTGTGATATCCTGGGCACTTGATCTTATTTTAACTGTCTTGGCTAAAGTTCTCTCTCTGCTGATAAAATGGTAATCAGGTTGAACAACATTTGACTTTCCTTCTCTCTGGAGCCTGAAAGAATTGGTGGCCATTTTACCAGCCTTCCCCGTTGGGCTCATCCCAAGAATAAAATCAAGTTGCCAGCATGACCTTGGAAGTACCTTGTCCATACACATAGCATCCCTGACTTTTATGGCTGCCACCCAAGGTAAGACCCCAAATTACCTGACTCTGATAGCCAGCACTTTAGGTTCATGAATCCAATAGGACTAAAGCAAAGAGGTGTTAGTTCATGGGCAGGAGAGCACTGGCAGCAGTTATCCTCCAAAGCTCAGTGCCCAGGGAGCAGGCAAAAAGGCCCTCTACCAGTTTTTCACTGGAAGGTGTGTGATGGCACATTTTAAAAGCTACCACCAGAGGATTTGGCTTATAATAATGATCCATTAGGGGCTTATGAAAGTTCTTCTGGGAGCCCAAATGAGCCAGTAGGCCTTTGACCCAACTCCCTCTGTCTCACTCCAGCAATAAAAACAAGTTGCATTATCTCCCTGGAAGAAGCTTATCCGCACCTCAGTTTCCCAACTTTATAGTTATCATACAAGGGGTGGTTGCAAAATCACCTGGCTCTGGTAGCCAATGTAGTTTGCATTCCACAGGACTGTAGCACAAAAAGAAGCAGTTATCAATTGGGTGAAGAGCATCTCAAATCCCCACCCCTCCCCCACATCTATACACCAGGAGTCAGTGAGTAGGAAAAAGGCAAAAGCTCCCATCCCCTAGTTATTCCTTGTGAGGGGTTCAGCTACATACTTTACTCGCTTTTCTCTAAGGGTCCAGCTTCTAATTGTCCTGCATGTAGGTGTTTACTGACACCTTCTGGCTTGGGACACTGATATGTCCCGGCACACCTTCAATTACTGGGAGCCAATAAGAACACAAAGGCAGTTGGACAATCACAAAGTTTTTAGAAGCAATCAGAAGCTCAAGCCAATCGACAAGGTTCATCTCTTACATAAGACCAACCTGTCAAAACTGGGAGAGTGAGTGTTTTGTCTATGTGGAGAGAAACCAACACAGAGAATCAAGAAAAATATGGAAACAATGGGATGTTTTCCAATGAAAAGACACGACAATCTTCTAGCAAATGATCTTAATGAAATAAAGATGAGTGAGTAGGAATATCTAAGAAAACAGAGGAGTAATTGGGAACTACACTAACCTCCTCCCAGGACTAATCTGGAATTATAACTAAATCATGAAGAAATCATCCTGAATAGCCAACTGAACACTAGTTGGAGAGAGACCTTATAACCATGGACAGACAGAAGAAACCACATCACCACAACGTGATTGGTAGGGAGTGTGGAGGAAGCGTGAGAGGGCTGGCTAGGCTCCCTTGGGTGGGCTGCAGCTGAAGTTCCAGAGGAATATTTCAGCCGGGGTTTCTGCCTGAGAAGTGTGCCACTTTAAGAAAGGGTCCAGCCCTAGCTGGTGTGGCTCAGTGGATTGGGTGTGAATCAAAGGGTTGCAGGTTCAATTCCCATTCTAGGGTACATGCCTGGGTTGCAGTTCAGGTCCCCAGTGGGGGGTGTGTGAGAGGTAACCACACATTGATGTTTCTCTCCCCCCTTTCTCCCTCCCTTCCCCACTCTAAAATAAATAAATACAATCTTAAAAAAAAGAAAGGGTCCAATCTTTGCTCATTCAGGGTGTTGGCATAATTTTATTTTTTTTAATTGTAGGACTGAAAGCGTACTAAAGATGACTGGGTCATATATTTTAAAACAGTGAATTATATGGCATGGGAATTACATTTTAATAGTGATGTTTAAGAAAGTTGGTGAGCCATATATATAGTAATCAATGTCGATGAATATTTATAATGATTCAAGGAATCTGATGATCATGTTGCCACTCATAGTGTTCACCTTTTCTATTAGTATCACCATCTAATTTTTAATGTTAAACTTAAAAGTGGGTCATAACCTTCATCTATAGCTAAAGTAAAACTTGGCCCCATGTATAGCAAAGGTCATATCAAAATGGCTAAACATAAGCCCTCAAAAGATAATACCATTTCCTGAAGACAGTTAGGGAAGGCCACTTAAAGAATGTGATGGCTTCCAGCACAGCAAAGAATAAAACCCTGTCATGATGTGATGATGAGAATGACAATGGTGGTAACAATGAAAATGGTATGTTGGGAATAAAACAAGCTGCAAACCTGACACTTGGGCTCATGCACTAATTCTTACATAACGGTAAATAGAATGCAATTACGTTGGCAGCTTAAAAATGTAAAATGAGTGATACTTTCTGGATATGTCATGAAAGTTTATTGACTGCTTGTTCTACTCTCAACATCAATTTCTCTTCCCCTATTAAAGATTTAAAGAATAAATTATAGAATTGACATGAAATCTTGCATCCCATCTGATGAATTACATGTTATGAATGCATGCACTCTTATAAATCACATAGAAAATAAAAAGGTCGATCATTTGAATGTTATGTCCTAGTTATGTGACTTGAATTTTTCTTTAAGCAAAATAGGAATTTTGATATATTGCAAAATGACTTGCAGAAGGTTAAAGGAAAAAAAAGCTAAGGTGTGAGAGAGCAATTACTCCTATTTGTCCTTAACTGTGCGAAACCAGCTCTCCTGAAATGTTCACAATACGATATTCTTCATTCTACTTTTTACCCATAAATCATTTGCAAAGCTTACAATATATTTCCTAGCTTTCAGTTTAGATGCAAAGCTCTAAAATATCACCTGCATGGGTAGCTGAAACAGGGGGCTGGGTTTAGAAAGACTGAATAAAAGCATGAAGAGACATGGGCCTGCCTTAACAACTATGCGGTGAAAATATATGTGGTTATGTTAAAGGAAAGTCACCATTGACTTGAGGATGAGAGACAGGGGAACTTTTAGGTTAAAATTCATATTTGAAATAGCATTTCAAAATGAAGGAGAAGTTTAAAACTTTTGAGTGGCCAGCTCCTGCTGGTCAAGAACAGTTAGAGAAGGCCAGTTTGACAATTAGACTTGCCAGATCAGTGAAAGAAATAGATGAAAATGTAACTGGTGATAAAAAGGCCTATAGGAACAATTGGCTGTAAGAAGTATTTTGACATTTATAAAAGAAATTCATATGGAATGATGCAAAAAATTCAAAATGTATCAAAAAAGTATGGTATGGACAGCAGTGTGGTGATGAGGAGGGTGTAAAGGGAAATAAATGGTAATGGAAAAATACAATGAAAAATGCCATTCTGGGAGTTATGCAATTCCATATTATTGGGTTGGCCAAAATAAAGTCCTTTTAGGTTTTTTTTTTTCATAAAAATGATACTTTTTAAAATTTCCTCCAATGACTTTATTGATTCAGATATTTTGGTGGGTTGGCTAACTCCTGCTATTGGCTTTTAGTGGGTAGAGGCCAGGGGTGCTGCCAAACATCTTCTAATGCGTAAGCCAGTCCCCCTGCAAAGAATTACTTGGCCAAAATGTCAAAGGTACCAGGAACCTTTGCAAACCACTTTTGACACATATGATCAGTCACAGCACCCTCTCCATACACTGCACAATCTTTTTGTTGCATTTCAGTTTTGTTTTCACCTTTCTTGAAATAATAAACCATAATGCACAAAAAAATTTTGTGTATCTTCTTCCATCTTCAATATTAAAATAGCTACGCAAAAAATTGACCAATTTTGATATTTTTTAAATACACTCTGATATGACAGCTGTCCAAATACAATCTAATAAAATTACTTCAAATGAAGTTATAGACAACTAAGCACTACTAGACCCATGGTACAGAAACAAAAACAAAACAAAACAAAAAAGAAAAACCCCTCTTTGGTCAGCCCAATATATGCTTGTTTTTCCTAAAGTTCTGCTCTTCCATCAAAAATCTCATAACAATCTTGCTTTAACTGTGCTGTTAAAGCAATGCTTTGAGTGAAGTGAAGAGCTTAGAATTTTATAATCTTTATGCAGTTAGTGTTTCTGTATTTTTAATTCATAATTTAATTTTATTTTTGTAGCTACTTATGAAATGGCTATCCATGACACTGTGACATTGACCTTCATCTGTGCCATGTCCCCAAAGCTTGAATTGGCTCATGATCTCAATCAACCTTAGAATCTTAACAAGTCACTTAACTTCCATGAACTGCACTTTCCCCAGTGAGAGATTGTATTTAATATGACTGTAAATATGATTCATATTATCTCATGACTGAAAGATATATTAGCATGATGCCTGAATCGCATCAGATTCCCTGTCATTGTGATAATGCTTTTTACAAACCCTTTTATAGGTGTATAATGTAGTTCATATTTAGACAGACCTGACTTTGGCAAATTATTTTACATTAATGACTGTATTAACTATAATTGGTCATAATTAATTAATAATACATTAACACCTTAATTGAGCATTGATAATGTACATTATTTGAGAATAAGAACAAAATATATGTTTAGTTTCTCTTCTAAAAAGGAGATATCTATATAACATATGTACAAAACTGCTACATAAAGTAAATGCTCAACACATAAGGCATTAAAGTTCACTTATCACAAAGTAAGTTACAGTGTCAAACTTACTTAAACTGTGTACCTTATTAGCCTATCTGCATATTCAAACCACATTAGTTTTCTCAGGGGTCAGTTTTTAAGACTTTTCTGAACTTTTTTTCTGATGCCCAAGACTGGAATATCCCACTTCATTATATTTATTCTTCTAAATGCTTCTCCTGTATCAGTGAGCAGGTCACTATATACTTCCTCCACATTTTTTTTGCATAAATCTGAAGAAATATCTCTTTGTTTAGAAGAATTATCATATTTACTAGCCAATTATAGATTATTTATTCTGCTTAGAATGCTAATTGTTTGGCATTTATAGAACTTATTATAGACTACTTTTTTAAAAGGTCAGAGTTAAGGCATTCTTCTCTTCCTCTTCCTGATAACATTCAGGATAAAAGTAAAAGAAATAATTTACACCTCGGGAAAATTAGAAAATATCCAGATGCTAAAACATAATATAAAAAGAAAGGTGATTAAAATCAGTAAAACGTAAACTTGGCTAAGGGAAGAAGTATATATTTTTAGATAGATCATCAAAAGAATGAAGATTTTTTTTTTAAAGTAAGAAAAACTGCTTTGGATACTCACATTAATGCCCCACTGCTTGAAAGTCTATGCCAGCCTGTTAGAGTAGTCTGCCAAATTTCCCTGATTTCTAATTGAAAACATGATGTGAATAAATGGCAAAGCTAGTGGAGGATATATTCATATACTATATTTTATATACATATTTCTGGGTATGGAAAGATAAAGGAGAAAATGTAGCAATAACTTGTATACTTGGATCTTAGTCACATGATACAAAATAAATGCTAAAACACTATGTAAAAATTGCTGACCAAAAGTGATTAAACTGTTTGTAAGAAAGTATTTGAGATATCTTATTGAACTTGAAGTTACTTAAATCCTAATCCATGTAGAAAAGGGCAATCTGGAACTTAAGCATACAGAACAGACTCAAGGAAAATAAAGCAAAATTAAATAAAAAGGGAAAATAAAATAAAGACAGATGAATAATCCAGGTATGCATAATTGGTATATCTAGAGAAAAGAAAAATATGAAGTTAATATATTAAAAGAAAGAAAAGTCATTTTGAATAAAATATCTATATCTACAGATTTAAAGCAAATAGTTTTAAAGAAATTTTGCAAAAATAATTAACATAGAAATTAGTCATATAGTTAAGTTATGATTTTGGAAGTGAATGTAAGATTCATATGATAATCAAAGCCAAATATTTTTATAAAAATGATAACTTTTCTTAACCTGTTGGTGCCCCTCCTTCCCCATAGAAAGCTTATTGCCTCTAAGCTAGTTCCAGAAATTTATCAAAGAAGGAAATAGAGTAAAAGAACTTTGACCCAGAAATGTTATAGCTCTGAGCTGCCATTCTGTTCCTAAGACTGCAGAGATCACATGTTCCAACATGCACGGTTGTGAAGGCCAGGGCATCTAGGTGCACTTCTTGAGAAAGTTGCTCTTGAAGATGTAATTCAGTCAAAGAGTTTCCTGGAAAATGCAATAAAATTGACTTATATAGATCAAAAGTTAAAATTGACTAAATGTTCAATAATTGTTCAAAAATTATAATTTATGTAATGTGTGTACATAATAGTA
The DNA here is from genome assembly GCA_004027475.1 of Anoura caudifer. Lineage (NCBI taxonomy): Eukaryota > Metazoa > Chordata > Mammalia > Chiroptera > Phyllostomidae > Anoura > Anoura caudifer. The sequence goes on from PVKU01005440.1 coordinate 23,688, forward strand.
GGAAGAATATGTTTGTGATTAGATAACTATAATCATTGAATGCATATTTTAATTTTCTCTTTTCTCTTCTTGCAAAATATTTAGGTTTTACTTTGTCTTTTTGGGGGCTAGTTATTCTTTGATAATTAGCAGTAATGAATTTTGTAAGTAAAGAAACAAAAAATTAAGGCATAGAAGTTAGTGAGGAAGTGAAAAATAGGTATGTAGATTTGGCCTTGGGGAGGTATGTAGATTAGGCTTTTAAATAGGAAAACAGAATAAAACAAAACAGAAAAAAAGTGTGAATAAAGGAGAACACCAGGGAGTTGGTACAGAGAAGAGGTGTGACACATGATAAAAATTTATGGTATATAAAAGAAAGTTTTCAGAACAGTTGCTGTACCCTACGTAATTGTATTTACTTCATGGTGTTTGAAAAATAAAATAATTAATCTTCAAATGCTACTCAGCTGTAAAAGAAAGAAAAAGAAGAATAAATGAATAAATAAATGAATTTGGAGAACATTATGCTTAGTGAAATAAGCCAGTCAGAGAAGGACAAATATCATATGATTTCATGCATATGTGGAATCTAATGAACAAACTGAACTAACAAGCACAGAAGAAACGGGCTCATAGATAGTGAGCAGGCTGTTGGATCTGCTGCGGGTAAGGGGTGGGGGGCTTGAGTAAAAAGGAGAAAGGACTCTGGACATGGACAACAGCGTGGTGATTGCTGGGGGGGAGGAGGGTATAAGGGGACTAAATGGTAATGGAAAGATATAACAAAAATAAAATGAAACAAAAAGAAATTATTTTCTGATAGAGGGCCATGTTGTTTTCATTGTTAAAGAAACACTAATAGACTAGACAACTTTAATTGTGATTTTAATGTGGTGAAATATTTTAAAATGATTTAGGGATATAATTGGATGCATAGAATATTTTAGAGCATTATAAGTCAATTGAATGTTCTCATCTTTCTTTTTTACTAAAAAATGTTTTTATTTTGCCTTTGTTTCATTTATTTTAATTTTTCCATTGCAGTTTTCATTCAATATTATTTTGCATTAGGTTCAGATGTACAAAACAGTGATAGTGATTAGACAATCATATACTTTACAAAGTGTTCCAGATATACCTATACATAGTTATTACAATGTTAGTGACTATATTTCCTGTGCTGTATTTTGCATCCCCCTATTTTGTAACTACCAGTGTAACCCAACCTACAATTCTTTTCACATTGTTTCTTTATGTGATGACTTGCAAATTCACATGTGGCAACTGGTAAACAGCCTATTTGCTTAAAGGGTTTTAGGAACTAATCTCAAAGGAAGTCAACTCCAGTCTTCAGACATGTTGGCTGCAGGAGACAGACCAGCATCAGGAAACTGACCAGCCTCATTATCTGAGCAGACTGTGCTGACTCACACATAGCATCCTCAACAGAGCTCCCAAATTCTCCCGGTTGCCTTTGTTTGTTTGTTTGTTTTGTTTTGTTTTGTTTTTCTGAGTGGCAACTGGAAAACAGCCTCAGTTCTATTTGTTTATTTTTTCCACATTTTTAAAAAATGTTCAAGTACAGTTTTCTGCCTTTTCACCCCAGCCCAGCCCAGCCTTCCCCATCTCCCTCCTGCCGCCAACACCACCACCCCCGCCGTTATTGTCCATGTGTTCTCTAAGCAAAATAAGCCAAGCGATGAAAGACAAATACCATATGATCTCACCTTTAACAGGAACCTAACCAACAAAACAAACAACCAAGAAAAATATAACCAAAGACACTGAAATTGAGAACAGACTTATAGTCACACGAGGGGAGAGGGGAGAGAACATCAAGGGAAAAGGGGATGTGTTTACAGGAACAAGTATAAAGGACACATGGATAAAAACTAGGAGGGTGGAAATGGGAGGGAGGTGGGGAGGGCTGGGGCAGTGGGCTGGGATGGGAGTAAAAGACAGTAAACTGTACGAGAACAACAATTAAAAGAAATTAAAAAGAGGAAAAAATATGTTGAATTAACACTTCTGAGCTTAAAAATGTGGCTGTCCTCATTTTTAGAAAATAAAACTCAGTAGATGCTCAAATGTGTGTTGCTCATTTATAATTCTGTTTCATTCCTAACATGATAACTTATTTTAGCTATCATTTAAGAGGAGACAAGGCAACAAAATGAATGACATTTTGCATGCACACACACAAGCCTGCAGAGATATTCTTGTCACTTAAATGGATAAAAGTATCCTTCAAAATATACATTGGCTTGACTTTTGGTGTTAAGATACATTCATCATGTGTTTTGTTCTCTCTATAAACTTTGTTACTATGAACATTTTATTAAAATTAAGAATATAGATAAGGCAAGGATTCAAGATGCTAGAGGAGTAAGTAGAAACTACACCAACCTCCTCCCAGGACCAAAATGGAATTACAACTAAATTAAAGTAAAATCATCCTGAACAACCAACAGAACATTAAATGGAAAGAAGCCTTATAACCAAGGACTTACAGAAGAAACCATATTATCACAACAAGACAGGGAGGGAGTGCAGAGGTGAGACAGAGCTGGCTGGAATCACACGGGTAACAGCTGAAGTGCCAGAGGGATAGTTCGGTGGCTAGGAGGTTCCCCCTGAGAAGTGTGGGGTCTAAACCCCAAGCTGGGCTCCGGGCAAAGAGCACAAGTACTGGAAAAAGAACCAAAATAGCATCCAGCTGTGAAAAGTAGCAGGGTTTTTGTCCACTAGAGAGAGATAGCTAGAGAAGCAGAGAGCTTCTTAATGGGCCAATGCACAAAATTTTGTTTGCAGCCAGTTACCCTGGGATCCAACAGAGGGAGGGCTGGGTAGACTAGATGTGGGAGGAGAGTCTGAGGTTGGTGACTCTGGGGAGAGAGCTGAATGCTCAGCCACCAGGATCCCTGTGGTGAGTCATTCCCCATACTGCAGAATACATCTTTTTCAGGGGACCACTCCCCTGTATGCATCATCAGCCTGAGGGAAAGCAAAAATCCTGCCGACTGGGTAAATCCCTCTTACCCTACCCATGGAACTTAAGCCAGGCAGCTCAGTACAGCTGGAGGCTCCATCAGAGATTAAGTGTAACAGGAAAGTAGATCTCTGGGAATTCTGAGATGTTAGCTGACCCTCCCCTGGGCCCCATGCTGGCAAAAGCTGGACTTGATGTGCAACCTGACTCTTTTTACACACATCCAGATCCAGCGGATGGAGCTTCAAAGAGACTGCCTGGGTCCAGCTACAAGTAGCACCTGATGTAGGCCTAAATCAGAGTCTTTTCAGATCTATCTAACATATAGAAACAAATTCAAACAAGTAGCCAGCATGGGAAGACAAAGAAACAGTCCCTAAATTAAAGAATAAGAGAATTATGCAGAAGAACTACATGAAATAGAGGCAATCAATTTATCAAAGAGTTTAGAGTAATGATTACAAGGATACTCAAGAGCATGAAAAAAGACAGAGAAACCATAAAAAAAGACCAGGAAGAAATAAAGATGTGATATCAGAAATTGATAATACACTGGAAGGAATAAATAGTAGGTTAGATTAAGGAGAGGATCAAATCACTGATTTGGAAGACAAGGTAGGAAAAAACATCTAAGCAGAGCAGCAAACAGAAAAAAATAAAAATAAGGAGAGCTTAAGAAACTTTTGAGACAACATAAAGCATAACAACATCTACCCAATGGGTATACCAGAAGGAGACAAGAGTGAGCAAGAGATCAAGAATTATTTGAAGAAATAATTACCAAAAAAACTCCCCTAATCTAGTGAAGAAAATAGACACACAAATACAGGAAACACAGAGAGTCCCAATCAAGATTAATGAAAAGAGGACTACACTAACACACATAATAATAAAAATGGCAAAGCTTAGAGACAAGAAGAGAATCATAAAAGCTGCAAGAGAATAGCAGGTGTTTACCTACAAGGGAGGTCCGATTAGACTGTCACCATATTTCATCAGAAACATTTCATGCCAGAAGGGAATGGCATAAAATACTCAATGTGATGAAAAGCAAGTAACTATAACCAAGGCTATTTTACCTAGCAAGGCTGTCTTTTAAAATTGAATGAGAAATAAAGAGCTTACCAGACAAGGAAAAAATATAGGAGTTTGCCAACACCAAACAAGTACTGCAACAAATGTTAAAGGGTTTGCTTTAAGAAGACGAAGAAGAAAAAAAGAGAGAGAAAACAGTTAAAAATTAAAACAGCAATAAATATGTATCTATCAATAATCACCTTAAATGAAAGTGGCTTAAATCAGCATTCCCCGATCTTTTTGGCACCAAGGACTGGTAGACTGGGTGGTGGGTGAGAGGGGAGCAGTTGTGCAGGGTGGATGGCAGAGCTCAGATGAGTTTCCCTAACTCACTTGCTGTGGATGTGGTTGAGGGGAGACAGGAAGCAGATCTCAGATGAGCTTCACTTGCTTGCTCCTTCCCCACAGGGAAGGGGATAGGAGGCAGAGAAGAGATTTGCTTGCCGCCCGGTTCCTAACAGGCTGCATGCAGCCCAGGGATTGGGGATCTGGCTTAAATACGCCAAGTAAAAGACATAGGGTAGCTGAATGGATAAGAAATCAAGACCCAAATATGTACTGTCTCCAAGAGACCTACTTCAGATTGATAGGTACAACTGAGTAAAAGTAAAGGGATGGAAAAGATATTTCATGAGAATGGAAAGGAAAAGAAAGCTTGGCTAGGTATACATATATCTGACAAAATAGACTTTAAAAAAGGCTATAAAGGGGGACATTAAACAATGATAAAGGGAACAATCCAATCAGAAGATATAACCCTAGTAAACATTTATACACTGATTATGGGAACACCTGAATATGTAAAGCAAATCTTGATGGACATAAAAGGAAATGTCAACAGAAATACAGTTATAGTATGGGATTTTGACACTGCATTGACTTCAATGGATAGATCTTCCAAACAGAAAATCAACAGGAGACAGCAGCCTTAAAGGGCAGACTAGATCAAATTAATTTAATCTGTGTCTACAGAGCATTTACTCCAAAGCAGCAAATATACATATTTTTCAAGTTCACATGGAATGTTTTCTAGGATAGACAAAGTTAGGATACAAAACAAGTCTCAATGAATTTAAAAAGATTGAAATAGTTTTAATCATCTACACTGACCATAATGTTATGAAACCAGAAATCAATCAAAGAAGAAAACTAAAAATACACAAAGTAATGGAAGCTAAATAACATTATTTAAAAAGAAATCAATGAATCAACAATGAGATCAAGGCAGAAATCAAAAGATACCATGAAACAAATGAAAATTGAAACATATGAACCCAAACTCTGTGGGACACAAAACCAATAGTAAGAAATAAATTCTTAGCATTATAGGCCTATTTCAATAATGAAGAAAAAGCTCAAATAAACCATCTAACTTTGTATTTTAAGGAACTTGAAAAAGAACAAGTGAAGTCCAGAATAGAAGGAAAAAAAGATCTGAGCAGAAATAAGCAAAATGTAGTCTAAAAAAAAATAGCACAAAAGATCAATGAATCTGCCCTGGCTGATGTGGCTCAGTGGATTGAGTGCTGGCCTGCAAAGCAGAGGGTCCTCAGTTTGATTCCCAGTCAGGGCACATACCTAGGTTGTGGTCCAGGTTCCAGTAGGGGGCGAGTGAGAGGCAACCACACATTGGTCTTTCTCTCTCTTTCTCCCTCTCTTCCTCTCTCTCTAAAAAATAAAATAAACTCTTAAAAATGCATGAATTCAAGAGCTGATTCTTAAAAAAGATTGAGAAACCTTTAACCAGACTCATCAAGGGGAAATATATATATATATATATATATATATATATATAGAGAGAGAGAGAGAGAGAGAGAGAGAGAGAGAACCCAAATCAATAAAATCAAAAAAGAAAGAGGAGAAATAACAACTGATGCCAAAGAAATACAAAAGATTGTAAGAAAATATTTGAACAGCTATATGCCCACAAATCAGACATCCTAGATGTAATGGATAAATTCCTAGAAATATACAATTTTCCAAAACTAAATCAGAGTATATGAATAGACACACTACACCTAGTGATTTTTTTTTAAAAGAACTCGCAACACACAGAAGCCCTGGACCAGATGGCTTCATATGAATTTTACCAAACAGTGTGAGAACTAATGCATCTTCTTCTGAAACTATTTCAAATAATTCAAGAAGAGGGAAGATGTCAAGCTCATTTTACAAGGACAATACTATCCTAATTCCAAAACCAGATAAAGACACTACAAAGGAAAAAAAATAGGCCAATATCCTTGATAAACAGTTGCTAAAATCCTCAAGAAAATATTAGCAATACATCCAAAAGATCATACACCAGGCTCAAGTGGGATTTATTCTGGGTTTGCTGGTTGGTACAACATTTGCAAATCCATAAATATGATATTTCACATGAACAAAATGAAGGGTAAAAACCACATGATCATATAAATAGTTGCATAAAAAGCATTTGAAAAATTCAGCATTCTTAGCAAAGCAGGAATAGAAGGAGCATACCTAAAAATAATAAAGGTCACATATGATAGTCCCACTGCCAACAGTATACTTAGTAGACAAAAACTACAAGTGTTCCCCTTAAGATAGGGAAAAAGACAGGGATGTCCACTTTCACCTCTCTTATTCAACATAGTACTGAAAGTTTTAGCCATAGCATTGAGATAAGAAAAGGAAATTAAAGCCATCCATATTAGAAAGGAAGAAGTAAAACTGTCTTTTTTGCAGATAACATGGTACAGTACATAGAGTACCCAAAAAATGCTGGCAAGAAAATACTAAAACTGATACATGAAGTCAGCAAAGTAGCAGGATACAAAAATAAAATCCAGAAATCAGTTGCATTTTTATGCCAATAACAAACTAACAAAAAGGATTGTGAGTAAGAAAACAATCCTACTCACAATTGCTTCAAAAAGAATAAAATAACTAGGAATAAATTACCTGGGAATAAATTTAACCAGGGATATAAAAGACCTGTAGTCATAAAGTTATAAGACACTAAAGATAGAGATTGAAGAAGTTACAGGTAAGTGGAAGCACATAATTAGTTCATGAACAGGGAGAATTTACATTATTAAAATGTTCATGCATCCAATGCAATATATAGATTCAGTGCAATTATTTCAATATGCCAATGATGCATTTCTTAGAACTAGGGCAAGCATTGCAAAAATTTATATGGAACCACAAAAGATCTCACATAGAAAGGATTCTGAGAAAGAAAATGTGTTGGAGGAATCATGCTCCTAATATCAAACTGTACTCTAAGGCCATAGTAGTCAAAACAGCATGTTACTCACATAAAAACTTAGATCAATGGAACAGAATCCAGAAATAAACCCAAACCTTTATAGTCAATTAATATTTGACACAGGTAGCAAGCATATACAATGGGCTGAAGTTAGTTTATTCAACAAATGATGTTGGGAAAATTGGACAGAAATATGCAGAAAAATGAAACTAGACTACCTTAGTATACCACACATGAGAATAAATTCAAAGTGGATTAAAGACTTAAATGTTAGAACTAAAACCATAGAAGTTTTAGAAGAAAACATAAGCAGTAAAAACTCAGACATTTCTTGTAGCAATTTTTTTCTGATATATCTCCCTAGGCAAGTGCAAAAAATAAATAAACAAATAAGTCTACATTAAACTAAAAAGTTTTTGTGCGTGCAGCAAAGTAAACTATAAAAAAAGTAGTAAAAGACAACCCACTGAATCAGAGACATATTTGCCAATATGTCTGATAAGGGTGTTGTATTCAAATTTTATAAAGAACTTACAAAACTCAACACCAAGAAAGAAAACAAACAAATAAATAAACAAAAAATCCAATAAAAATGAGCAAAGGTCTTGTATGGGGGGGCATACAGATTGCCTGTAGACATATGAAAAGATGCTCAATGTCAGTAATCATCAGAGAAATGCAAATAAAAATCACAGTGAGATAACTTTTCACTCCTGTAAGGATGGCTATCATCAATAAATCAACAAACAACAAATGTGGGTGAGGATGTTGAGAAAGAGGAACACTTTTGCACTGTTGGTGAGAATGCAGATTGGTGCAGCCTTGTGGAAAGCAGTATGGCGATACCTCAGACAATTAAAAGTGGGTCTGTCTTTTGATCATGTGATCCTACTTCCAGGAATATATCTGAAGGAACGAACCCAAAACACTAGTTTGAAAGAACATAAGCACCCTTATATTCATTTGCAGTGTTATTTGTAATCACCAAGATATGGAAGCAGCCAAGCGTCCATCAGTAGATGAGTGGATAAAACAACTCTTGGACACTTATACGATACTACTTAGCTGTAAAAAAAGGAGAAAATTTTACCCTTTGGGACAGTACAGTATGGGCAGACCTGGATAACATTATACTAAATGGAATAAGCCAGTCATAGAAAGACAAACACTATATGATTGCATTCATATGCGGAATCTAACAAACAAACTGAACTAACAAGCAAAATAGAGGCAGACTCATAGAGAGCAGGATGACAGGTGGGGCTACCGGTTAAGCTGTGGAGGAATATAGCAAAAGGAAAGAGAACTCATGGACATGGACAACAGTGTGGTGATTGTAGGGGGAAGGAGAGTTATAGGGATAAATGGTCATGAAAAAATACAATAAAAAGAATATAGGCCAATAACCCTAAATTAAAGTTATATTCTGAAACAATATTTTAAATAATTTTGTGAGAAAACTTTTTATCTGCTTTTATTGACATAAATCTGCTGTAGATGTTTTACAAACATGAATTATATCATTTGATATCTGATGTCTACTATTGGTCCAGTTATGTGTATGTATAGTATAATGATACAGCTTTTAAATACAAATAAAAATAAGCTTTAAATGATAAACCTGAAAGGGTAAAGATGATACGGATTTAGTGAATTTGGCAAACTACTACACATTGAGTAATAGTTATCTAATGTAAGGCAAAACTCATGTCCTCAAAACTCATGTCCTATATAAACCAGTAGCCAAAGGATAGAAATAAAAAGTAATTCAATCAGATAAACTATATAATATCTAAGCAACCCCTGTATTTTGGAAGAAGTTAAAGAAAATATTTATCTTCTTATCTGATGAGGTAAGAACACCATATGATCTCACCTATAAGTGGAACCTAACCAACAAAACAAACAAGCAAGCAAAATATAACCAGAAACATTGAAATTAAGAACAACTGACAGTAACCAAAGGGGAGGTGGGGGGGATAATACGGGGAAAAGAGGGAAGGGTTGTCAGGAACATGTATAAAGGACACATGGATAAAGCCGATGGTGGGTAGGAATGAGGGTGGGAAGTAGGGATGGCTGAGGTGGGGGGAATGATGGGAGGAAAATGATGACAACATGAACAATAAAAAATGTCAAAAGAAAGACTTAATGAAGGATATAGCCCATGCTAAAGATATGTGGGAGCAAAGACCAAGGGAACTAATATATCAAAGAATGAAGGTGAGATTAGGTTGGGCCTGGATTTCACTTCCACACCAGTTCTGGCACATTGGTTTTGTTTAGCTTGTGAGATACTCTACTGACATGCATCTGTGAAGTAGTGCCATTAGTAATTGATTATTTCACTATTGTCAAGGAACATCATGATACTTTACCTGCTATAGCATTAACAGGGAATGTACAGGATGCAACAATTGTCCCACTTAGCTAGTCTAGAATGAAAGAGAGATAGGATTAACTGCAGTGAAACTGGAAAGGTTGGGCACTCTTTAAAAGAAAGCAGAACTAGTGACAATTTCCAAAGGAGATTTTTCTCTTCTAACTCCATGGCTGTGCTCCCAATGGCAGGCTTCATGTCTTATATATCTCTGAATTCTCAGTAAGTGATACAATATCTAGCTCACAGGATCGCTTCCACTTGGAATGTACCACCTCTTTCCAAATCTTCCCCATAGAATTACCAAAGTAGATTCCCTATAAAATTATATATGTGGAAGCAGCTGAAAAACTGTAAAACATTGTGAAGGGGCTATACTGGTAGCGGAGTTGCCTCACCAGTTAACTGTTTATTTTATGGCTCTCCTGAGATTATTAAGGCCTAGAGAATAGGAACAAATTTTGAATGCATTTCCTCTTCTGAGCAAGCCATAGTCTTGGACACAGTTCAGATTTCCGTAAATGCTGAGAGTATGAAACACACCCTGAGTATTCTGTGGGAACTCGAAATTGCTTCTTTCACTGCTAAAATACTTATCTAACAATGAGATCAGAATCACAACTATGGCAGAAAATATTCCCTTATTTTTTTTCCTTGTAAGAAACAAGCCCCTTATTCTCCCTTTCCTTCACCCTTAAGTGCCTCTTCAAAGCAAAAACTCAGTGCACAACATCAGGAAATGCAAAACAAAACAGAGGCTTAGAAGTAATAACAAAATAACATGGTACTTTAAGTAAGATATTTCAAACAGTTACTTCACTTATAATGGGTAAACCCCTTTACCTAATTACAGTTTTATTCCAGCACATTATCATGCCAAAAGAAGTAAAGAAAATTAAAGGCACATAGATCTTAGAAACAAATAGGGATTTTTAAGGAAAATTACAGATATCTAAGCCAAAGATCTGCAATTAAGAAAAATGAGGGATACTGTTTGGGCCCCTCTACCTTATCTGGGTATCAACAGTATCAGCTAAGTCTCTGATAGAGATGCCCTTGATTATAAAGGGGAATTGAGTTGTGGGTGCACCCAGTGAAATGATGAGCATTAATTCTTCAATTTATGTCAGCATAACCTCAGCGACTATATGCTTGCTTTCTTGTCTTTCACTTTACAAAGAGATTATTAAAGCCTATCATATTTTTTAAGGAACCGCAGAACTAACTGAGCAGTTCTTGATTATAACAAATTTATTTAAAAGTAGCAGGGATAGAATGGTGTTCAAATGATTTTTAATATCAGCTCAAGATTCCAAAGTTAAGTTATTGGAGCTCTTTTATTTTTAAATATGTCAGTAAGCTGGTTTAGCTTTTGTTACAGTACTTATTAACTCCATTGTAATGACTGTCTCACCATACTAACACAATTACTATAGCCAAACAGCCGACGGTACCAGGAGGAGGCTGAGGTCAAGCTAGAATCTCTGTAAAACTCTCCATTGTACACTATTGTCCCTTTAATATTTCATAGGCCTATATGTAGCTGTTAAATTATTCAAGCTACCTCTGTTTCTTGAACATCACATCTTTTTTTATATGGGTTTTGTCAAAGGGCCTGAAATGTGGTTGTCTACAAGAAACCTGATGTTATATTAAGATGCATGAGCTGAACTCAGGAAGAACTGACACTCTTTTCCAGAGCATTAAACTGACCTCTCATTGTGTACCCTTGCTACGCAAGAGAATACCTGTGCTGGGCCGGGGGGGGGAAGCAGCATGTCCAATAAAGTGTTGCTTTTCCCAAAGCAAATTAGTAAAGTCTTCTCTTAAAAAATATAGATATTTGTGTTTTAAATATTTTTCTAAAATATATTCATTTAATTTAAATTATTAAAAATAAAGATGTCTCCTGTATCTTGTGGCTATCTCTTTGTATTTCCTGCAGTTTTGAAGGGTTGCTTAAGGCTTATAAACAAATAGTATTGAACTATTCTACTTGTTGATATATATATATATATATGTTGTATATATATCTAACTAAATTAATTGGGGTAACATTGGTTAATAAAATTATATAGGTTTTAATTGTATTTTTAAACTAGAACTAAAATAAATCAATTGAAAATTTAAATACTGAAGGTTGTTGATGCATTAAAAAACGTAGTATCTGAATGCAAATTTGGTATGGTACTAATAACAGATCAAAGAGTGTGCTACATACTCAGTCAAATTTCATGACAACTTATTTCTTAAAACTCTCTTCAGAAACAAAAAAATCCAAATCATAACATTACAGATGAAGAAAATGAAGCTCCAAGTGTCATTACTACTATAATGGCCATTCTGAGGAGCTCTCTTGAACTGTGAAAGATGATTTATGAAAAGAGACATCATAATCTAGTTATGAAATTCACTCATTAATACATTTTAAAGCAAATACTGTGTTTATACTTTGCTAAATTCCAAGAACTCCACACTTGATACATTAATAATTTTTTGATGAATATCAAAATCATCATGTATACTCTGTTGGTGCAAATAACTCTCAGAGGGACATTTTTCTGTTCTCATATATACATTAATGTGTCAATATTGTCAAGATTTTATTCTTTCCAACATAATCTATAGATGCAATGCAATGCCCATCAAAATCCTAGCAAGTTATTTTGTGAATGTCAACAAACTGATTCTAAAGTTTATATGGAGAGGCAAAAGACCCAGAAGAGCCAGTATAATATTGAAGGGAAGTAACACAGTTGGAGGACTAACTATCCAACTTGAAGTCTTCCTGCAAGTCTATAGTAATCAAGACAGTGTGGCATTAGAGAAGAGTAAATAAATAGATTAATGGACATATGTTAATACAGTCAAGTGCTCTTTGACAAAAGATCAAAGACAATAACATGGTACACATTCATTTCAACAAATGGTGCTGGAAAAACTGGAAATTAAAATGCAAAAAAAAATCTGAATATAGACATTATGACATTCACAAAATTAAGTCAAAATGGGTCACAGACCTAAATGTAAATGCAAATGCATAAAACTCCTAAAAGATAACAACATAGGAAAAAAATTAAATGTCCTTGGGTATGGCAATGACTTTTAAATTTAACATGAAAGAAATAATTGATTATCTGGACATCATTGATACTAAAAGTTGCTGCTCAGAGTACTTTAGACAATGTCAAGTGACTGAGAAGTTAAGCCACATACTGTCAGAAGATATTTGCAAAAGACATATCTGATAAAGGATCAATATCCAAAGTACATAAAAAATACTTAAATTTTAATAATAAGAAAACAACCCAATTAAAAACTGGGCCAAAGACATTGATAGACACCTCAGCAAAGAAGCTATGTAAATGACAAACAAATGTATGAAAATATGCTCCACATACTTCATCAGGAAAATACAAATAAACACATCAATGAGGAGCCACTACACACCTATCAGAATGACCAAGATTCAGGAAACCAAAAACACCATGTTGATAAAGTTGTGGGACATCATGAACTCTCATTCATTGCTGGTGGGAATGCAAAATGGCACAGTTGCTCTGGAAGCAGTTGATAGTTACTTATAAAACTCAGTGTGCCCTTACCATGTAATCCAGAAAATAGCATATTTGTAAAAGTTTTGTTCTAATTGCCAAAACTTGAAAGCAACCATGATGTTCTTCAGTAGAAGTGGATAAAAGAACTGGTACATCCAGACAATGGAGTATTACTGAGCAATAAAAAATATAAGAATTATCAAGTCATAAAAAGACATGGGGGAAGCTAAATTGCATATTCCTAAGCAAAAGAAGCCAATATAAAAATGATATGCCCTACGTGATTTCAACTAAATGACATGCTAGAGAAAGCAAAAGTATAAAGATAGCAGAAAGATCAGTGGTTGTCAAGAGTTGAAGACACAGAAGAGAGGGATAAACAAATAAAACACAAGGGTTTTAGGACAATGAGAATATTCTGTATTGTATTATAATGATAGGTACATGTCATTAAACATTTGTCTAATTCCAGAAAATGTGTAACACCAAGAGTGAACATAATGTGGACAGTGGACTATGGGTGATTAATATGTATCAAAGTAGGTTCCATTACAACAACTGTATCACTCCTTTAGGGGATGTTGATAATGGCGAAAACTAAGCATGGATGAGGGCAGAAGAAGGGCTATATGATAGGTAAATCACTGTACCTTCCCCTCAATTTTGCTGTCTATGTAAAACTTCTCTAAAAATAGTTTCATTAAAAATTGTTTAATTAAAAATTTCAAGATTTTTTATTTGATTATTTTATATATCATAATAAAATAATACACCATTCCAATGCATAAAAATAATCAAAACATCTGTATCTAACCTATTATAATAATTTTAATTTCATGTGTATGTGAGAGTGTGAGTTTTGCATGAAATAAAAGGCTAAGTATGTTCAGGAATAGCACATAAAATAAATGGAAACATTTTAGAAAACATAAGAATCCAAGTCTTTCCATAAAAAATATTTTTTCTAAATTTTTTCATTTACTTTCGAATAAAGAACAGCGTGCTTGAAGCCAGAAATCCTTAATTGAGGTTTAGAATTCCCATTGTAGGGATCAGGTGAAACAATGATAAAAGCACTTCCTATACTTTAAATGCCATACATTTAATGGGTAAATTATGAAACAATAATTTCACAAAATTTAAATTCTGTAAATTTCACTACTAATAAAAATAAAAAAACATAACAAGTTACTATCACAAATAAACTATGACTAAAGCATAAAATCAATAAGCAAGAAAGCAAAGTATAACCAGAGACATTGAAATTAAGAACAAACTGACAGTAACCAGAGGGGAGGTGGTAGAGGATGGTGGGGGGGGAGAAGGGGGAAAGGTTTTCAGGAACAACTATAAAGTACAAATGGACAAAACCAAGGGGGGTGTATTATCAGGGGAGGGAGGTGGGGATGGCTGGGGTGGGGGAGAGTGGTGGGGGGTAAATGCAGACAACTGTGAATGAGCAACAGTAAAATAATTTAAAAAATAAAACCATATGCAAGCATTAAAAATAAAATAAAACAGACATCTTTATAAAAAGTATAAAATCAATGAGTGTGTTGAAATAATTATGAACAATTATAACATACTATACTATAAGGTGTTATATAATTTCACAATTAACATTAGCAAAAATTTTAAGTGATAATTTTAATATTAATAGACATGTATTAGATAGTGTAACACTTTTACACATAAACATGTTTTTATTCATAAAATATAAAATTGTTTTGTGTAGAAAATCCTTCAATGTGACATTTATAATAACTAATTTATAGAAAAAACATGCAGGTAAAATTCATGCTAAAGGTGCACTTAAAATTATGTGATGCAATTGATAAAAATAAACAAGAAACAAATCATACATATTATTAAAGCATCAATTTTAAGAAAATAAATAATTTTAAACTACTTTTCTAAATAATAAATAATTTATATCTAAAAATATTTACAGTTGTATGTCCATTATAGTTATTTATCCAACATATATCTTGAGTGTCAGTTATGTGCCATTTTTTAGAACTTGTAGATAGAAATTGGAGCAAAATTCACAAGACACCTGCTGTCATGGTGATTGCATTTTATTTGTGGTAAATAGGCAGTAATCAAAGGGCAAATCAATAAAGAGTACTTTAGATAGTGGTACCTTCTAGTGAGTAAAAATAAATCTATATTTTGGAGGGGAGATTACTTCTAGAGATGTGTACACAGGGAAACTTTTTCATGTAATGTGATCAGGAAAAACTTCACAGATTTATTGCATTTAGGCATAATTAAAAGTAAAGAAGAAAAAATCTATTTGACTATCTGGACAAATAGTATTCCAAGCATAAAAGGAAAACAAAAAATGTAGAAGCCCTGCTTTTAGAGTTGCATGACAGAGAGGAGACTTTATTAAACTTCCAAATTTCACTTAGTGTATCAATGTCAAATGTCACAAATTCCCAGAGGACATTAAAGCAACACTGTGCTGGTTAGTATTAGGCAAAGAGCTCCCTATGAAAAACAGAAAGGAAGGAGAACTGATTGATATCATTTACCAGTTTCTACATTATAAATGTGCCCAGTGCGATGATTTTAAGCTATTAGTATGTTGTCACTGAACTTGGAGGTGGGAGGAGGTTTAACCAGTCAGCTCCTGAGAGCCAGTATGAGTCAACTCCAACACAGCAGTGCCTTCATGTTCTGGTATCTATAATAGACTTCCATAAATGTAGTGGAGATTATGGCATAATTCACTCATTTTACTTGAACTCATCACATGTGTTCAGTGGTAAAGAAAATTTTTTTAAAAAAGGCAAAATGAAAATGCTTTACCATAGAACATAAACTGGAGCAATGCTCTCCAAAGCAGCAGAACACACATTTTTCAAGTGCACAAGGAAAGTTTTCTAGGATAGACCACATGTCAGGGCACAGAACAAGTCTCAATAAATTTAAGAGGATTGAAATCATATCAAGCATCTACTCTAACCACAATGCTATGAAATTAGTACTCAATCTCATGAAGAAAACTGAAAATCATGCAAGGACATGGAAGCTAAGTAACATTATTAAACAATGAATGGGTCAACAATGAGATCAAGGAAGAAATCAAAACATACCTTGAACAAATGAAAATGAGGACAGAACAATTGCAAATCTATGGGACACTGGGAAAGCAATCCTAATAGGGAAATTCATAGCATTACAAGCTTACCTCAAAACACAACAACAACAAAATTAAAAAGCAATAAAAAACAAATAAGAAAAATCTCAAATAAACAAGCTAACTTCACATTTAAAGAAGCATGAAAAAGAATAACAAACAAAGCTCAAGGCGAGTAGAAGAAAGGAAGCAAATAATAAAAATCAGAGTACAAATGAATGAAATACAGTCTAAAAAAATACAAAAAGTCAATGAATCCAAGAGGTGGTTCATTGAAAAGACTAAAAAAGACTGACAGACCTTTAACCAGACTCGAAAGAAAGAATGAAAGAAAGAAAGAAAGAGAAAAAGGACCCAAATCAATAAAATCAGAAATGAAAGAGGAGAAATAACAACTGACACCAAACAAATACAAATGACTGTAAAAAAATATTATGAACAAATTCATGACAAAAAACTGGACAACCTGGATGAAATGAATAAATGCTTAGAAACATATAATCTTCCAAAGCTAAATCATGAAAAATCAGAAAGACTGAATAGACAGATTACATATGGTGAAATTGAAGCAGTAATTAAAAAAAAAAAAAAAAACTACCAACAAACAAAAAGCACTGGCCCTGAAGGTTTCAGATGAATTTATCAAACAGTACATGAAAACTAACACCTCTCCTCAAACTATTTCATAAATTCAAGAGGAGGGAAGTCCTCAAACTCAAACTCAAACTCATTTTAGAAGGACAACATGATCCTAATTCCAAAATCAGATGAAGAGACTACAAAGAAAGAAAATTATAGGCCAGTATCTCTGATGAATATAGATGCCAAAATCCTCAAAAAATATTAGCAAGCTGAATACACCACGATCAAGTGGAATTTATTCTGGGAATGCAAGATTGGTACAACATATGTATATCAATAAATGTGATTCACCACATAAACAAAATGAAAGATAAAAACCACATGATCATATCAGTAGATGCAGAAAAAGCATTTGATAAAATCTAGCACCCATTTATAATAGACTCTCAGCAAAATGGGAATAGAGGGAACATACCTAAACATAATCAAAGCTACATATGACAAACCCACTGCTAGCATCATACTTAATGGGCAAAACTAAAAGTGTTCCCCTAGGTTCAGTAGCAAGACAGGGATGTCTGTTTTCACCTCTTTTATTCAGCATGGTACCAGAAGTCCTAACCACAATGATCAGACAAGAATAAGAAATAAAGGACTTCCAAATTGGAAAGGAAATAGTAAACTGTCTTTATTCAGAGATGACATGATACCATTCATAGAGGACCCCAAAGATCCACCAAGAAACTACTATAACAGATAAATGAATCAGCAATGTTTCAGGATACAAAATTAATATCCAGAAATCAGTTGCATTTTTATATGCCAATAACAAACTAACAGAAAGAGAAGTTAGGAAAACAATGCCATGGACATTTGCTTCAAAAAGAATAAAATACCTAAGAATAAACCCAACCAGGGAAGCAAAAGACCTATACTTGAAAAATTGTAAGACACTGAAGAAAAAATTGAAGATACAAATAAGTAGAAGCACATACAGTGTTCATGGGTAGGAAAAATTAACATAATTAAAATGTCCATACTACTCAAAGAAATGTATAAATTCCACCCAATTCTATCAAGAGCTCAATAACGTATTTCACAGAACTAGGAGAAATATTTCAAAAATTTATATAGAGCAACAAAAGACCTGGCATAGCAACAGCCATCCTAAGAAAGAACAAGAAAGTTGGAGGAATCATGCTACCTAATGTCAAACCATACTATAAAGCCATAGTAATCAAAACAGCATGGTACTGCATAAGAACAACACATAGATCAATGGAACAGAATAAAGAACCCAGAAACAAACCCACACCTCCTTTATAATCAACTAACCATCAACAGAGGAAGAAAGTGCATACAATGGACTGAACATAGTTTATCCAATAAATGATGTTGGACAGATACATTCAGTAAAATGAAACTAGACCACCTTAATATACCACATACAATAATCAATTCAAAATGGATCAAGGATTTAAATGTTAAACCTAAAAACAAAAAGTCCTAGAAGAAAACAGGGAGCAAAATCACATACATTGTTGGTAGCAATATTTTATCAGATGTATCTCCTCAGACAATGGAAACAAAACAAATAGACAAACAAATAAAAAACTCACAAATGGGACTACATCAGACTAAAACGTTGTTGTGCAGCAAAAGAAATCATCAACAAAATAAAAAAGACAACCCACATTTTGGGAGAACATATTCACTGATACATCTGATAAGAGTTTAATATCCAAAATTCATAAAGTACTTACAAAACTCAACATCAAAAAAATAAACAACCAGATTAAAAATGGGCAAAGGACCTGAATAGATACTTCTCCAAAGAAGACATACAGATGGCCAATAGATATAAGAAAAAATGCTCAACATCATTAATCATCAGAGAAATGCAAATTAAAACCACAATGAGATATCATCTAACACCTGTCAGAATGGCTATCATCAATGAATCAAAAAACAGCAAGTGCTGGTGAGGACGTGGAGAAAGGGGAACCCTTTTGCTCTGTTGGTGGGAATGCAGATTGATGCTGCTACTGTGGAAGCGGTATCAGATATATCAACAAATTAAAAATAGAACTGCCTTTTGACCCAGTGGTACACCTTCTCAGAATATATCTGAAGGAACACAAAACACTAAAATGAAAGAACATAAGCACCTCTATATTCATCACAGCTTTATTTCCAATCACTAAGATATGGAAGCAGCCCAACTATCCATCAACAGATGAGTGGGTAAAACAACTATGGGACATTTATACAATGGAATATTATTTGGCTGCAAATAGAAGAAAATTTTACCCTTTGTGCCAGTATGGATGGACTTGGAGAGCATTATTTTAAGTGAAATCAGCCAGTCAGAGAAAGACAAATATCATATGATTTCACTCATGTGTGTAATCTAACGAACAAATTGAATTATTATGGAAATTGGATACAGACTCATAGTATGAGAGCAGGATGACAGCTAGTGGTGGGAGGAAGTTAGGAGGTGGAGCACTTTAGCAAAAAGGTAAAAAGGACTCATGGATTGAGTGTGGGATTGCTAGTGAGAGGGGCTATAAGGGGACTAAAAGGTAATGGAAAGATACAATAATATTAAATAAACAACCAAAATATAACAAAGAAAAATAAGAGTTTATACATTAATTTAAGAATCTGTAAGTAATTTTTTTAATTGCAGAATATTTCAAAGTAATGTCAATGGAAAGAGTGTATTATTTTATCCTTTTTAGTTAAGATATTTTCAGGCTTAGACCATTTAAAACATATAATTTACAGATTTTTTCCATATGGAACTTTTTGTTCCCATATTCATATATGCATGCATATTTTAATCAATTATATGAGAGTTTGTGTATACACACACACAAGGGTGTGGAAAAGTAGATTTACAGTTGTGAGTACATGAAATAGAGTTTATTATTGTGTTATTATTTATTCTTATATTACATACTTCTGCTTTGAACAACTGTGAACCTACATTTGTCCATCCCTGTGTATCATCTGCCTGGAAAAAGTCCAACCATTGCTAGTATAATGAGAATGGTTTGCATGATATCATTATAATTTGGCAGCCATGGAGAATGGTCTAAAATGCACCTGTGTGAACAATGATGACTTCACTGTACTAGTCAGTGGGGGCACTAGACACCATTGAGTGAGCATGGGTACTGTGTGGTCTTTGCATTCAAATGACTGAGTGAGTAGAATAGTGTTTCTGCATCAAATCTTGTATCGACCTTGAACACCCCTCTACAAAAACTCTTCAGATGATTCAGAAGGCCACAGCTCTGTGCAGCTACTGTTTGGCAGCTTCTTCACAATAATGTTCTTGCTCATGTATCAGATCTTGTGCAGTTTTTCAGTGACACTCAAAGCACCCAGGTGACTCAACCCCCATACAACACCGATCTGGTGCCTTGCTACTTCTGGATTTTCCCCAAACTAAAATCACATTTGAAAGGGAAGAGATTTCAGACCATAGATGAGGGTCAGGAAAATATGACAAGGCAGCTGATTGCGACTGGGAGAACTGTGTGAGGTCCAAGGTGCCTACTTTGAAAGAGACTAAGGCATCATTGTCCTATGTACAATGTTTCTTGTATCTTGTGTTTTCCTTGTTAAATGTCTTTATTTTTCATAGTATGTGCTAGATAAGGATACTTTCTGGACAGATGTCATATATGTGTGTGTACTTAAATAAATATTTTCAAAGATTTTACTTATTTATTTTTAGAGAGAGAAGGGAGGGATAAAGAGAGAAAGAGAAACATCAATGTTTGGTTGGCTCTTGCACACCTCCCACTGGGGACCTGGCCCACAACCCAGGCATGTGCCCTGACTGGGAATGGAACCGATGACTGGTTCACAGTCAGCACTTGATCCACTGAGTCATACCAGCCAGGGCTACACAAATATTTATTGACCTAGACTTGTGCATGTGGTTTTATGTGTATACTTACATATATATATATAGATGAATTTCTCCCTACACAGGTTTATTAAACTATTAAATTCAAAATTATACCTCCAATTTCAATCAGATATAATGAGGTTTACTCTAGCCTTTCCCTTTCCACATCTTTAATTCTCTATCCAATGGTAAATTCCTTGCTCTCATTATCCACAATATATTTACTCATTTTTTTCAGAATACACATGGAACATTTCTGAAACTCCCATAAGCCTGAACATATAGTTAAAATTTTATTTTCAAAATTTATTTAGATAATATCTCCCTCCCTACAACTAGATTCATTCATTTTGCTTGTATTCAGTTTTGTTCCACCCATCTTATCCTTGTTGAATTTCAGTTTCTTGTATTGTGTGTGAAAGGTTACCGTGATTCTAAAAGTGAGAACTACACAAAAGTTATATGCCAAGAATTATCCTTCATTCCATTTGTGTTCCTATCACTTGAGTTTTTAGTGTCATTCTTCTTTGCCCTTGCATAGGATCAACTTCATTATTTTTAATCACCTTTTCAGTATGTCTTGCATAAATGCACAAATAATGCATATTTTTCTGTTTGCTTTTGTTCTTAAAACTTACTATACTGTAAAAATTTACTTACAAAAAAGACAATTATAATAACAATTTTCATTATTTAAATATGACTTATATATTAGTAACAGCATTGTCTCAATGTTAATTTTCTGATTATGGATTTTATTAAGGTTATATAAAAATGTTTGTTTCTAATAACAAATATACACTGGATAGTAGGTGATGAGTGGGCATATACTTATGCATAATTTCCTTAAATAAATAAGAAAAATATATAAATGTGCTTATGTACTGGACAAATAAATGTAATATATATGTATAATATATATACAAAACTTAAATCTTTATAACAAAAGATAGGCCAAAAATGAAAATAAAGTATGTTGTGAAAGGCTAGAAGCATAAAAATAAAATCAAAAGACACAACAGAATTCAGTCCAAAATATCAATATATATCCTCAACCACCATATTAAAAAGAAAAAACATTTTTAAAATGAAAGGATGGACATGGGCATAAAGGCATAACAGACAAATATAAACATAAAAAAAAAAAGAGCAGAAATCACAGCCTTCCAAGCATATTGCATTCGGAAAGGTATTTAAAAAGAAAAAGATACTGTCTCCTCATTGTATCTACTATTTATATACCCTGTAATACAGCAAAACTTTCACAGAACATAAAATAGAGCATATTTAAAGAAAAATAAAAATATGGTAATGAGATAAATTTACTATACCTTCCTCATGAAGACAGATTAGACAAAATAAGTCAATAAAAAGAAGCAGGCCTAAATACCATAATTTATAAGGAAGACTTAAAACATCAAATTCTAAACTCCTATAATAAATTATTTTGTTCAAGGGCATATTCAAAAATATTAGTTATGTATTAAACCACAAAAAAGTCAATATATTTAAATAATAGAAAGAATCAAAATAGCATTTATTAAAATACATTTAAATGATAAATTAATAAGAAAATTAAGAATTCCTTCTATATGGTATTTTTTAATGAAATTAAATACATTTTGGGTCAAAGGTAATATAAAAAATAAGATGGCAGACTTTTTTGACAGCAGAAAGTCATGATAATGACAGCAGTTCAGAAGAAAGAGGTGTAACATATATTTGAGGGGACATTTTACCATCAAATATGCAAACAAGTAAAAAGAAATGAGTAAAATAAATGAAATAAATAGGTAAAATAAAGTGAAAGTAAATAAGTAAATAAAAGTAAATATGTAAAATAAGTAAAATAAAGTAAAAATAAATGAGTAAAAAATAAATAAGTAAAAATATATGTATTCAATACCTGGGCAAAAAAAGAATAGGAAAATAACATAGTAAAAAGGGAAAGAAGCAAAAAGTTAATGAAGGTAAAACATAACTGTTTTTGTGTAAAACATAAACAGAATTATAAAAAACATTAGAACAAAAAAATAAGTAACAATGCCAGACAGAAAATTCAAATACAGAATGCACAATTAAATTTGACTCTGATAAGTTATAGGTAATTGTTAATAGGAGCATAGCTCATGCAATATTTGAGGCAAACTTATACTGTAAAGAAATGTTTTACTGAAATTAAAATTTAACTGGGAAAACTAATTTATCTGACAACCTAAACAAATTTAAAAAATGATCTGTTGCAAAAAAGTCTTCAGGCTAAATGAATCACTAAAAGATTCAAACAAAAGAAAAAAAATAAAGAAAATGAGGCTTTACAAATACAGTAGTTGAAAATGACAACAATGAATAATGAATAAGGGATTTGTAATGTAAGTTTACTCTGCATAATTCTAACTAAAAAACACATTTTATTTATTTATTTATTTATTTAATTTATTGGGGTGACATTGATTAATTGTGTCATATATGTTGCAAGTGTACATTACTATAAAACATATGTGTATTTCATATTGTGCCCACCAACCAAGGTCCGATCATCTTTGGTAACCATATTTGGTCTTCTTTATCTTCTACCACTGTCTACCCCTTCCCTCTGTTAACTACCATATTGTTGTCCGTGTTTCTGATTAGTTTTATATTCCCCACATGAGTGAAAGTATACGGTTGTTAACTTTTTCTGATTGACTTATTTCACTTAGTATAATATTCTCAAGGTCCATCTATTTTGTCACAAATGGCAGTATCTCATCTTTCTTATGGCTGAGTCATATTTCATAGCATGTATGAACCATGTCTTTTTAATCCAGCCCTCTCTCAAAGGACACTTTTTAATTTTTTTTTATTTTAACTTTTTTATTGTTGTTCAAGTACAGTTGTCTCCATTTCCCCCCCACCAGTCCCCATCCCCAGCCATGCCCACTTCCCACCCTTGATCCTACCCCACTTTGGTTTTGTCCATGTGTCCTTAATAGCTGTTTCTGAAAACCCTTCCCCATTCTAAAGGACACTTTAGTTGAAAAGTAATTTTTAAAGAAAGATAAACTCTCCAAAATTTACCTTTGTAGAGACAGAAAAATCTAAAGCAACAAAATACCATACTAAATAAGTATGTACTTGATAAATAAAAGTAAAAATAATACCATGGTACAATTCAAGTTTTAAAAAAAAGCACATCCAACAGAAAGCACCAAGTTCAGATAATTTCACAGGAGTATTTTAAGAGTAACATATTTGTTAATCAACTTTCATTATATCAGAGCATAGAAATGGAATGAAAACTTCCACATTTGTTTTATGAAGGTATTACCTATTGATTTTAAAATATGAATAGATTGTATGATAAAAGAAAACTGCAAGCAAATTCATTTATTAATATTGATGCAAAATATCATATGAAATATTTGCAAACAGAGACAGAGCACACAAAGACCTACAAACAAAACAAAATAAACAAATAAAACAAAAACCCACCATGACTAAATGAAATCCCAGGAAAGCAAATGTGGCTAAACAGAAATAAGCACATTAATATAATCCATCCCATTATGCTATACAAATTAAAGATAATCTTATGTTATTGTAATTGAAAATAAAATGTAAAAATGTGACAAAATAAAAAATAATCCATTTCATTATTAAAGCTAAAGAAGAATATCATTATAATTCTGTTTTCTAACAGGTGTTTAGCATTCTTAAACCTCTATATATTAAGAAATTAAAAAATTAAAAAATTGATAGTCTTTTATACATACACAAAGCATGCACTCATACACACATGCACATAGTTACAGCAGCCTATGGGCCACATATCTCATAATTAGCTTATAACCACTATAGTCAGCTATAACCAGAATATCAACCATCTCCAATCCTACATAACATTGAAGGGTGGGGATTAGCCAATGTTTTTAGATAACAGAAAACATCCCACCCAAAGACTCCAAACCTTCAATGTCTCTTTAATGCTTAAAGAAGCATACCATCACTAAGCATCTGAAAACGTCCATGGTCTGTCTTTGATCTACTCAATTGCTTGCCAAAGTTTCAATTATTTCCTTTCACATTTACTAGACAGTGATATTTCAACAACCTAAACATTTTGTCTATTTCTGCATTTTTATTCATACTGTTTCCTCTGTCTGAAACCACTTAACTCAGGTTTAATCTCTACTTGACAAAGTCTGCTAGATGTGAAGGCTCTTTTTCTTTATCAGAGATTACTCTTCTTTTGTGAAATCCCATAGTCTCCCTCTTTACCTTTATGTACTTCTCATTTTCTGTACTGAAATTCAACTGTGTTTCTGCTTTCGTTTTTTCTCGCTAGATTTAAAACTCATTAAAAGTGTGAAGGAGCTTTGGCTGTTTAAAAGCAGTTTGATTGGTTGAGTTCCTGAAAAGCAGAAGTTCCTCCATGGGAGGATGACATCTATAGATTATCCTGATCAATCAGCCATTTTTTACTTTATATTTGCAGTAATTGGGAGTTCACCATGGTAGATAAATCTTACTAAATGTTAGATAATTCCAACTAACAGACAACACTTTTCTCTGATGAGCTAATGTCTTATTTCCTGTAACTTCTGCCCTCTCATTCTATGTATCCTCTGGAACAATAGAGAACGTGTTTAATCACTCTGCTTTCATTCCATTCTTGGCAAAATTGGTTTTCAGATAAATAAATATCATGATTTGTATATTAAGTACAAAAATAAATGTATTAATAATTACTAGTGTGTGGCAAAAGTATGTTCACAGGTGTATGTAAAACACAGTTTATTCTTGTGTTTTATTTATTAATTATTATGTTACTTTCCATATAGACCACTGTAAACCTACATTTGCCCAAGTCTGTATATTTAACTCATTTTTAAGTACAGTGTTTAAAAATAGCTATACATTTAAAAGATTTTCCAGTTTCTTTGGGAAGTATTTGATGTGCCTCACTCTGTTATTTTAAGGCACAGAGCATGATGGTTTGATTTGAGTGTACTGTGAAGTGATTACCACAGTAGATTCAACTAACATCCACATTCTCATATAAATACAATAAAAGAAAAGGAAAAAAAGAGAAAATAAGAGGAAAAATTTCCCTTGTGGTGATAATTCTTTTAGGATTTACTCTAAAATTTCCTAGCTGTCATGCACCACTGGAAGCCATCGTCATCATCATGCTGTGGCTTCATATCCCCGGGACTTATTTATCTTATAGCTAGAAGTTTGTACCCTTTGACCACCTTTTTCTAATTTCCCCACCCCCAACTCTGGTACCTAGTCTCATTTCTTTTACTATGAATTTGTTATTTTTTTTTATATTTCACATATAAGTGAGATCGTAAAGTATTTGTGTTTCACTGTTTTATTTATCTCACTCAGCATTATGCCTTCAAGATACATTCATGCTGTCACACCTGGTAGTATCTCCTCATTTTCTTTACCCATTCATCCATCCATGGACCATTAGGTTTTTTCCATTTCTTAGCTATTGCAAGTAATGCTATGAGCAGGGGAGTACAGAGATCAATTAAGTTAGTGCAAAACAGATTTTTTAACTTAAAAACAATTATCTGAGGGAAAAGGGCAGATACAAGAGAGTGCATATCATATTATTAAATTTGTAAAACTGTAGAGGAGGCATAATTCATTTATCATGGTACAGAGCACATCAGTGGTAGCCTGGGGTTGATTAATTACAGAGACAAAGAGCACATTCTGGAGTGATGGAATTTCTGTAGTTTGACTGGAATATACTATGCAGGTAAATATATGTATCACAATTTATTGCACTGTAGATGTAAATGGGTACTTTTTATTTTATGTAAGTCATGCCTAAGAATTTTATTGAAATATATGTGATCTCTCCAGAATATATCCAGCCATGTGCTATGAAAATGGAGAAACTTTTGGAAGAAGATTCAAGATACAAGAAAATATTGTACATAGGACACCATAATCCCCTTCCAAGTAGGCACCTTGGAACCTCACAAAGTTCCCAGTGTCTCTTCCATTGTTCAAAACACTCTACAAAATCCTTTGTTGGAATTGTCATCAAATGCCCCGTCGTGTTTTACTGAATCTCATCAACAGTCTGAAATCTCTTCCCTTTTAAAGGTTATTTTAGTATTGGGAAAATCCAAAAGTCACAGGGTGCCAAATATGGTCTGAAGAGGGGGCTGAGTCACCTGGGTGATTTTATGTTTCACCAAAAACTCTGCATGAGACATGATGCATGAGTGGACATTTTGTTGTGATGAAGGCTCCAATCACCAGTTGCCCATAGTAGCAATCATTTTGTTGAATTGCATCTCTCAACTGAAGAAGAACATTGAAGCAGCATTTTTTATTAATTGTTTGGCCTTGAGCGGCATAACCTTGGTAGACAATGCCATCCCAATCAAAAAACACAGTTAACATGATCTTGAACTTGATGCAACTGCCTCTCCTCCTTTGGGTGCAGAGAACCAGGTGACTTCCATTGGGACAACTGGGCCTTCATTTCCCAATAAGAGCTGTAGATTCACCATACATCTCAGGTTATGTGACCTTCTTGAGGAAATCTTGTTCATTGGTAGTAATTTGAATCAAGTCATTAGAAACTGAAGCACTATGTTCCTTCTGCTTGGTAGCAGAAGCTTCAGAACAAATTTTACCACAACATGTTTCATGCCAAGATCCTGCATCAAAATCTCAGATACAGTTTCAGAATCCCCAGATCAGCTTCTAGTTCTCACACAGTCCGTCACCAATCTTCATGGATTGCAGCCCGTACAGGTTCAACACTCAGGTGTTTTGTTTGTTGCAGATCTTCCAGAACATGGATCACTTTCAGCAGATCCTCAACCATCTTTGAAGCATTTGTGCCACAATTTATTTGCACTGCACCTGTTGCATTGTCTCCAAAACCTTCTGAATCATCCAAATAAGGTTCACAGAGGAATGTGCAAGCTTAGCACAAAATTTGAGAAAGATCCGTTGCTCTACTTCCTCAGTCATTTTAAACGCAACAGCTACACAGTACACAAACTTACTCAATGGTGTCCACTGTCCCCACTGACCAGTACAGTGACATTGTCATTGTTCATATATGCTCATTCCAGTACACCTTTGATGCAGACACCGGCCCACAGTGTCCATGTCATTATGGATGAAAAGAGACATACACATGGATTACTGAGTCCGGTGGAGGAAAAAGGACAGCATGGTTTTTCTCTGAAGGGGAGCAAAAGCCTGCAGCCTCCAATAAGACTGGCCTTTATTGGGTTTCTGGTCACATTACAGGATGGTCCTCATTCACTATGCACAGGTTCGCTATAAGTGGTTACCTTTTACAGACAACAAAGGAGCCAATGCCCCAAATCACATCACAGAAGAAGGATATTTGAAAATGAAAAAGGGAAAAGTGGTTGAGCCAGTTACACTCCACACCAGGGAGTTTTAGCATGGATTTTAGGAAGTTACAGTAAGCACTTGCTGTCTCATTGAGGATGAGGGAGTTTTAGCAAAGGCAAGACTCCAAGTGGCATAGGCATATTGCAGGCCTGATTTCCCATGAGAGAACCTATCTGTGGGTGTGGGTCCTGTGCATCTCCAAGTGGGAGCTGGGCCCATGCCATGCAGAAAGGGTCTCCCACACACTTTCCTTAGCTGCCAGGTTACATTGATGCCGTGCAAGCAATTCTCATATTAGCAATGACTGGACTTTTACCTTGTTAATTTTTTTTAAATTTTAATTGCTGTTCAAGTACAGGTTTCTGTCTTTTACCCCCATCCCAGGCCATCCCCCAGCCCTCCCCACCTACATCCCATTTCCACCCCCCCCCCAGTTTTTGTCCATGTGTCCTTTATACTTGTTCCTGTAAACACTTTCCTTTTCCCCATGAAATTCTCTCCCCTGTCCCCTCTGATTACTGTCAGCCTGTTCTCTATTTCAGTATCTTTGGTTATGTTGTGATTGTTTGTTTGTTTTGTTGTTTAGGTTCCTGTTAAAGTGAGATCATATGGTATTTGTCCCTCACCACCTGGCTTATTATCATTTAGCATAATGCTTTCCAGTTCCATCCATGCTGTTGGAAAGGGTAGGAGATCCTTCTTTCTTTCTGCTGTGTGATATTCCATTGTGTAAATGTACCATAGTTTTTTGATCCATTCATTTACTGATGGGCACCTAGGTTGCTTCTATCACTTGGCTATTGTAAATTGTGCTGCTATGAACATTGGGGTGCGTATGTTCCTTTGAATAGGTGTTCCAAGGTTCTTAGGATATAATCTTAGCAGTGGAATTGCTGGGTCAAAAAGCAGATGCATTTTTAGTTTTATTAGAAAATTCCATACTGTTTTCCATAGTGGTTGTACCAGTCTGAAATCCAACCAACAGTGCAGCTAGGGTTCCCTTTTCTCCACAACCTCTCCAACACTTGTTGTTTGTTGCTTTGTTTACAATGGCCATTATGACCTGTGTAAAGTGGTATCACATTGTGGTTTTAATTTGCATCTCTGATAGCTAGCGATACTGAGCATCTTTTCATTTGTCTCTGGATCCTCTGTGTGTTGTTCTTGGAGAAGTGTCTGTTCATATCCTTTGCACATTTTTTAATTAGGTTGCTTGTCTTCTTAGAGTGGAGTCACATAAGTTCTTCATATATTTTGGAAATTAAACCCTTGTCTGAGGTATCATTAGCAAATATGTTTTCCCATACTGTTGATTCTCTTTTCATTTTAATACTGTTTTTTAGCTGTGCCGACGCTTTTTATTTTGATGAGATCCCATTTGTTTATTCTTTCCTTTATGTCCCTTGCTCTAAGGGACATATCAGTAAAAATGTTGCTGCATGAAATATCCGAGATTTTCCTGCCCATGTTCTTCTTTAAGACTTTCAAGGTGTCATGGCTTATATCTAAATCTTTTATTCACCTTGAGTTTGTTTTTGTGTATGGTGTAAGTTGGTGTTTGAGTTTCATTTTTTTTTTGTATGTAGCTGTCCATTTCTCCCAATATCATTTGTTGAAGAGGCTATTTTTACTCCATTTTATGTTGCTGCCACATTTGTCGAATATTAATTGACCATAGAGACATCAGTTTATTTCTGGGCTCTCTGTTCTGTTCCACTGGTCCATGTGCCTGTTTTTATGCAAGTACTAGGCTGTTTTGATTACAGTGGCCTTGTAATACATTTTGGTATCAGGTATTCTGATCCCTCCTACTTTGCTCTTCTTTCTCAAAATTACAGCAACTATTCAGGGTCATTTGTAGTTCCATACAAATTTTTGAAGTGTTTGTTCTGTCTATGAAATATGCAATTGGTACTTTAATAGGTGTTACACTGAATCTGTAAATTGCTTTTGGTAGTATGGACATTCTGATTATGTTAATACTTCCGATCCATGAACACAGTATATGTTTCCATTTGTTTGTGTCTTCTTTGATTTCTTTCTTCAGTGTTGTGTAGTTTTCTGCATACAGGTCTTTTACCTCCTTGATTAGGTTTATCCCCAGTTATCTATTTTTCTCTTTGCTATATCAAATGAGATTTTTCTTGATTTCTGTTTCTGCTGTTTCATTGTTGGTATACAAAAAAAATGCCTTTTATTTCTGGATACTGACTTTGTATCCCACTGTTTTGCTAAATTCATTCATTAGGTCGAGCAGTTTTTTGGCTGAGTCTATAGAAATTTTTATGTGCACTATCATGCCATCTGCAAACAATGACAGTTTTGTTTTCTCCTTTCTGATTAGGATGCCTTTTGTTTCCTTTTCTTGTTTGATTGATGAAGCTAAATCTTCCAATATTATGTTGAATAGAAGTGGTGAAAGTGGACAACCTTGTCTTGTTCCTGATCTTAGTGAAAAAGATTTTTGTGTTTGTCCATTGAATATGATGTTGGCTGTAGGTCTCTCATATATGGCCTTCATTATGTTGAGGAATGCTCCCTCTATTCTCACTTTGCTGAGTGTTTTTATCATAAATGGGTGCTGTACCTTATTAAATGCTTGTTCCACATCTATTGATACAATCATGTGATTTTTGTCTTTGCTTTTCTTTTTGTGATGTATTACATTCACTGATTTGTGAATATTGTACCATCCCTGCATCCTTGGGGTTAATCTCACTTGGCCATGGAGTATGATCTTTTTAATGTATTGTTGGATGTGGTTTGCCAATATTTTGTTGAGGATTTTAGCATCTGTGTTCATCAGTTATATTGGCCTGAAGTTTTCTTTCTTTGATTTGTCTTTGTCTAGTTTTGGGATTGGGATGAGGCTGGCTTCATTAAAAGAGTTTGGGAGTCTTCCAATATTTTGGATTTTTAGGAATACTCTGTGAAGGATAGGGGATAACTCTTCCTTAAGTGCTTTGTAGAATTTTCCTGTGCAACTGTCTGGTCCAGGGCTTTTGTGTGTTGGGAGTTTTTTCATTACTGCTTCAATTTCATATGCTTTTATTCATGTGTTCAGGCTTTCTGCTTCTGGTCCATTGAGTTTTGGGAGATTATGTTTTTCTATCCATTTCACCTTTGTTTTCAAATTTCTTGGCATACAGTTCTTTGTAGTAATTTCTTAAAATCCTTTGTATTTTGTGGTATCAGCTGTAATCTTTCCTCTTTCATTTCTGATTGTGTTTATTTGAGTCCTCTTTCTTTTTTTCTTGATGAGTCTGCTTAAAGGCTTGTTGATTTTGTTCATCTTTTCAAAGAATCAGCTCCTGGATTCATTGATCCTTAGAATTGTGCTTTTAGTCTCTATGCCATTTAATTCTGCTCTACTCTTGCTTATTTCCTTCCATCTACTTGTTCTGGGCTATCATTGCTGTTATTCCTCAAGTTCTTGTAGGAGTAGGGTTAGGTTGCTTGAAATGTTTCTATGTTTTTTAGGTAGGCTTGTATCGCTAGGAACTTCCCTCTCAGGACTGCCTGCACTGTGTCCCCTAAGTTTTGGGTTGTTGTGAGTTCATTTTCATTTGTTTTCAGAACCTTTTTAATCTCTTCCCTAATTTCATTCTTGCCCCATTCATTGTTTAATAGCATGTTATTCAATCTCCATGATTTTGAGTGTTTTGAGTTTTTTTTTCCTTGGGATTGGTTTCTAGTTTCATTCCCCTGTGGTTGGACAAAATGCTTGATATGAATTCAATTTTCATGAATTTGTTGAGTTTTGTTTTGTGTCCTATCATGTGGTCTATCTTTGAAAAGGTTCCATGTACATTTGAGAAGAATGTGTATTTAGCTTCTTTGGGATGAAGGCCAAAGAAGTTAATGCCATTTCATCTAGGACATTGTTTAATGCCACAATATCTTTGTTGATATTTTATTTGGAAGATCTGTTCATTTTTGACACTGGGGTGTTAAAATCCCCTACTATAATTGTGTTGCTGCCAATATCTTTCTTGAAGTCCTCTAAGATTTTCTTTATATATTTGGGTACTCCTATGTTGAGTGTATATATATTACAGTGTTTTTGTTTTCTTGATTGATGCTTCCCTTTAGTATTATGATTTGACCTTCTAGGTCTCTCTTTATGGCCCTTTTTTTGAAGTCTATTTTGTCTGACATGAGTATTGCTACCTTGGCTTTTTTTCCTGTCCATGTGCTTGGAAAATTTGTTTCCAGCCTTTCACTTTCAATCTGTGCAGGTCTTTTGTCCTAAGGTGGGTCTCTTGTAGGCAGCATATGTGTGGGTCTTGCTTTCTTATCCATTCAGCTATTCTACGTCTTTTGATTGGAGCAGTTAATCCATTAAGGTTTAGGATTATTATTGATAGGAACTTTTTCATTGTCATTTTCATACCTGTGCTCCTCTCTCTCTGTCTCTCTCTTTTCATTCCTTCCCTAAAGCAGTCCCTTTAGCATCTCTTGAGCTGGTTTGGTGGACGTGTATTCCTTTAGACATCTTTTGTCTGGGAAGCTCCTTGTTTGGCCTTCTATCTTGATTGAGAACCTTGCTGGGTAAAGTAACCTTGGTTGCAGGCCTCTGTTTCTCATTACCTGGAATATTTTTTGCCATTCTCTTCTGGCTTTGAACTTTTTCAGTGAGAAGTCAGCTGCTAACCTTATCGGGTCTGCCTTGTATGTTATTTCCTGTTTCTCCCTTGTTGCCTTTAAGATTCTCTCTTTGTCTTGGAATTTTGCCATTTTAATTATGATGCGTCTTGAAGTGGGCCTCTTTGGGTTCCTCTTGATTGGAACTCTCTGTGTTTCCTGGATTTGTGTGACTTTTTCTTTCAACAAATTAGGGAAGTTTCCCATCATTACTTTTTCAAATAGCTTTTCTATCCCTTGCCCTTCTTCTTCTCCTTCTGGTATTCCTATTATACAGATATTATTACATTTCATATTGTCTTGTATTTCTCTTAATCCCTCTTCATTCTTTCTGAACCTCTTTTCCTTTTCTTGTTCTGAGTGTTTTTTTTTCCCACTTTGTCCTCCAGCTCAATGATCCAATCTTCTGCTTTATTGATCCTGCTTTTAATTTCTTCTACTTTGTTCTTAAGTTCAGAAATTTTATTCTTCATTTCCTTTTAGCCCTTGTTGATAGTGTCTATTTCCTTTTTCATGTTGATATAGTTTGCAGTGGGTTCATTGTAGTTTATCTGTAGTTTCTGGTAATTCAATGTCATTTCATTGAGCTTTATGACAACCATTGCTTTGAACTCAATATCTGATAGTTGAGTTGCCTCTGTTTCATTTAGCATTCTTTCTGAGACTTCATCCTTTCTTTTTGTTTGGGGATTGTTTCTTTGTATTCCCATTGTGCATGAGACTCTTCTTGTTAGCCTTAACTTCTCAAATTGATCTGTTCTTCCTCCCTGGGTTTATGGTGTGAATTTCTGTGGTAGAATACCTGTGAGATTAAATGGTGCAGTCTCCTTGATATCCCAAGCTCACTGGCCTTGGGTTGTCATTTAAGTTGGCTCTGTGTTTTTTTGGGGGGTTTTGATTGTTGTTGGGTCTTTCTTTGGTGAGTTCTTCCCACTAGCTTGTTAACTGAGTGTTACTCTGTCCACTACCTCTTGTATTTTGTTGTGCTGGTGAGGGCAGGATGTGTTGAAGCTGGTTCTTCTGTGTGTACAAGATTTTGAGGATTCTCTCTTGCTCTTGTTCAGTTGTTTGTTCTGGGTAATTTCTCCACTATTTAGCTGTATCTCCAGATAGGTCCTGGATTGAGGTTAGTGTGGCTTGACTCTCTCCTTCACTTTCTTCTGTTGTTATCTGATGGTGGTTCCTTTGTTGTTGAAAGGAACCCTGTTCCAGTGGGTATCCTGGTGTTCACAGCTTCCACCATCAGGTTTTTCAATGTCTGCTGCAATTTTTGGTCTCCTATCTTTATACATGATTAAGTACTATTGGCTGTTTGCTCTGTTCCTCCATAGATTGGCTAGGTTTTTCTCCCATGTGTAGTGGGAAGTAGAATCTTCTCCCTCCTACCTTGCAGCCATCTTCCTACTTTGTTTTTATTATTGAAGATGAATAGTTACTATTATGAACTAAATAAGTGGTAGTTAATACCTGTAAACAGGTAGTTTGAGAGGAAAAAGTACATATATCTAAAATAAAGTTACATGAGATATGTCTAAAACATATGTTATATCTTCATGTAGAATAATTTTTAGGTTAATATCTCAAGTATATCAGCATGAAAAAATATTTTCTTCAATTGGTATTCAATATTCTGTTTCAAAATATCTTTCATACAAAGAAACAGGTTTAAAATCAACATTATTCAGTTATTCTTAAAAACATTTAATTTACAAAATACCATCTTCTATGTCATATTTTTAGCCTTATTATAATGTTATTTAAGTACATCATCCAAATAGATATGTTAGTTTGTTGATAGGCAACAGAGGTTGGTTGTCTTTAGAACATTGTAATTATCATTTCTAGTTTTGTTAATTTATATTTTTCCAAGAAATGATTCCTTTTTTTCAGTAATAAACCTCAGTAGGTAGTAAATTTTCAGGTGATTGTATCAGGCATTGATTGGAATCTTTATGTGGGGTAATTTTTGCTCTCAGGAAACAACAATTACTCTCAAATTTCACTGCCTACAGTGCACTAGGCTTTCAAGAATAGAATATTTCAAAAAAGGAAAACAGCTTTCAAGTTAGTCAAATGAGGTGGATTTTATATTTACTTGATATCAAGATTGGGTGTTATTAGCAAATGCTATAACCATTTAAAAGCATTTTGTAGTTTGATAAATAACTAACAGGTGGTTCTACTGCTGTGCAAATCAGAGGAATAAAAAGCGATGAAAAAATGAAAATAAATCTTTTTTATTACCAAGCAAAGAAGTAACTAAATTTGAATAGATTAAATTTTAGGATTATTTTAAGAGCCATAAAAATAACCTTTTATATTATATTCAATATGGCAACTTATTGTGGGGGCCTGACTTATAAGACTATTTATCATGATGAGTAACATATTCTACACCAACCATATGTAAAAGCCTGCAACAACATTAGGGGAAGTTTTATTTATGTACAAACATATTACATATACAAATCCTTAGTGTGAGATATGTCATAGTAAAAGATCTAAATTATTAAAATATGGATATTGCCTATATGAGAAAAATTCTGTGAGTTCTGTTTCTGGCAATGGTAAATTAAATTGTTTGAAATTAACATGTTTGAAGAGAAAAATATAACATGGAAAATGGTTGAGGAAAAGATCTGTTTCATGGAATTAGAAAACCAACAGATTATAATTTGGAGAGATAAGGATAGCATTTTATTTCTTGTTTCTCCTACAAAACAATGCCATCTTTCAAAGTTGTATAAAGACACCCTGACCATGAGCAGACACTTCTGAACTCTCATACAGATGAAGGAACAAATAGTGAAGTACAGGACCTGTCAATTAGCTGGAAAATAAGCTACATTTTTAATAAGGGACTATGAGAGAAATGTTCTAAGAGTAGCTAAAATGAACTATTGCTCATAAGTACCAAAATCAACTTCCAATCATTTTAATTCATGATTGGTTTAATATGGTTTTTACCTAGCCTAATTTCATAACAAAATGAAAGGATATTCTTCTATGATCTAAAATGATATGCCCAATTCTTCATATACTGTATTTAATGAGTCAAAAATCATGAGACACACAAAAGGGCTTACACTGAAGTCCAGAAAATTACAGTAACTAGAAAGAGACTCAAAGGAAATAAAGTTAATGAAATTATGTGATATAGACTTTAAAATTACTGTGATTTACAGGTTGAAGTACTTAAAACAGATGGAGAATTTCAGGAGTAAAATAGCAAATATAAGAATAAATCACATGGAAACTTAATAAATAAAAATTACTTAAACTATGTAAACATGTTTAATAGTTTAAGGAGATGTATTTTTCTGAAATGTATTTCAGAAGGAAATACTTATACTGAAGCAAAAAGAGGCAAATATGGAAAATATAGGAAGTAATATAGATGAAAATTTAATGTGTTATTCTCTTACTTCAAAGTTTCTAGAGAAGTCAAGGAAATGCCAGCCAGATCTACAACCCTTGAAATTACCTTTGGCCTTCTTTCTTTACAATGCCAGAACTTTTGCATAGCAAGTGTTTGCTGTTCCACTTACTATTCATCACTGTCCACAAAAAGAGAAAGTCTTAGTGATTGTAATATGACAGCATGCCAGGCGTAGTCATCCTAACTTTCCCACCAATGTGTTTTTTGGTACCATTTGATCATAAAAATTCCAGAATAAAACACAGGGTGGGGCAAAAGTATGTTTACAGTTGTTCTTATGGAAAATAATACAATAATTAATAAATAATAGTACAAGAATAAACTCTGTGTCCCATGTAGTCTCACTGTAAGTATATTTCCCCCCACTCTGTATTGAGGTCCTCTTTCTAAGATTTTATTTGTTTGTGGCTGACTAATTCTTGGTTCTCCCCAAGACATTCAACAAGGACTTGGAGGTTACTTGTGAACACAAATGAGAAAATGGTGAAAGTGAAAGAAAAAAGAAAGAAAGACTAATTAAGTTTAGAACAGTGGGCAACTAGAACACAATCTTCTGTGGACCCATTGGGACCTATTATAACACATCTCATAATGATTCTGCAGGAAGCCCAGACAACTGAGGTATTTGTAAGCTAGCTGCTATTCCCTATGAGCTGAGAGTCACCTAGGAGCATAAATTTCCCCACACTCCTGGGTTGTGCCTGTAAACAGCTTTGTGGAATCCCTCAGTGTCCAAGAAAGCCCTCTGGCAGAGAAGACAGACAAATTTTAGGAGCTCAAGCTGAAGAGCCTTTATCAAGCCAGGGATGTTCACAGGCAAGTTCAGATGGCCTGAGAGGAAACAAAGTGTGCATATATAGACTGTTCAACAACCTAAATGTGCATCAATAATAGAATGAATAAATATATGTGAAACAATCATATAATGGAAAACTAGACAAGAATGAAAATAAGCAATCTGTTGCTACCTAAAAGAATGTTGATGAACCCCACAAACATTATATTGAGCACCAGAAGCCAATTGGCAAATAACACATAGCCCTTTTCATTTGTATGGAGTTTTAAAATGGGAGAAAGACATCATTGGTGTTCAAAGTGAGGATAGTGTTAAATTTTGAGAAGAAAGACTGGTGATGATTAGGGGATGGACACAAGAGGTTCTATCTGGTTGTACCAGTAACATAGTTTTTTGAATGAGTAATAGATTCATGCGTGCATTCACTCTGGGATAACTCTCTGAGCTGTACACTTATAATTTTTGCAGTTTTTTGTATGTAAGTTATTCTTCAATAAAGTATCTAGCTTGCCAGAATAGAGATATTACTGCCTTTGAAGTTCATGAATAGCCTAAAAATTGCTAAATTCACTGCCCTTTTCTCAATCTATATCACACTCATATCTTCTACTGCATTGTCAAATGTATTCTGCTTCTTAAATTTTCTCCTCTCTTGGCTTCTATCATATTATATTTTACTGATTTACTTTTTTAAAAAAATTAAGACTTTATTTATTTATTTTTAGACAGAGAGGAAGAGAGGAAGAGGGAAACATCAATGTGTGGTTGCCTTTTGCATGCCCCCTACTGGGGACCTGGCTTGCAACAGGCCCCTGACTGGGGACTGTGTGTCCTGACAGGGAATCAAACCTCAAACCGGTGACCCTTTGATTATCACACCAATACTCAATACACTGAGACACACCAGGGATGATTTACTTTTTATCATTTCTTTATTTCTGATGAAATACCTATTTTTAGAGCTTTTCACAAAGATAAATATACTCATGCTTTCTACAAAATCCTTCCTTGACTTCTCTGCAGAAATCCTATTCTCTTCTGTTGTTATAAAATTGTTATTTGGAAGTTTCAAATCATGGAAAGTCTTTTGATGAACAGTGAAGAATAATAGGTACATTCTTAGGGACTATAGCTGTATCTATGTATATAGACTGCAGGCAAAGTTATGCAAATACACACACACTGCCCTATAGTGACTGCCTTATAATGCTATAATGACTATTTTCCAATCTCTAATAAGATATTTCCAAGAAGAGTTGCTCAGTTTCAAACAGCACCTTGATGTTAATAAAAAGGCTTTGTTCCATTACCTTTAGATGACAGAAATATTATCATCCTATGCAACAATATAAGATATTACTCATGAAATTGCTGAACCATCAAATAAAACTTCCATTCTAAAATGAACAATTTTACAGTCAATGATTCCTGAATTACTGCATATTTCAATTGTTCCCACTACAAGCACTTTATAATCTTGTGATAAAAACCACATTTTTAATATTTACAACTAATACTTTCATTTAGATTTTAATAATTATAAATGTGGAAACAAAGTTTATATGGTTTTAAGTGTGTTAAGGGAAAATTAAGAGAAATTTTACAGAAATGCGAGAAAGTCAAAAGTTAAAAAAGAATAATCTATTTCACACATTTAAATATTTTTAAATTTTTCATACTTTTGCAATATATAATTACATTTGTAACTTATATAACATATATCATATTACATTATGTAATGCAATACAAACTTGAAAATGGAAATATGATATAAATTTAACATAGCCAAACAATAACATACAAAAACATCAATAGTCACATACTATAGAAAAGTAAAAAATCTATTTTAATTCAGTATGTCCTGGAACATCAGGCCTTCAAATGTTTTTAGATGTCACAAATACATTTATAAATCTCTAAAAGTAACTTACTGAACATTAAATCATACCTGATATTTTCTATGTTCTCAATATGTTCCCTGTTGGAAACACATTTTTTGAAAGTTTTATAACACCAGGAAAATAATAAATAAATGTAAAATTGAGAAAAATAAATATTGGTGTTCTACACTTCTAAATAACTAAAAAGTAAGTCAAAACTATTACATAGATTGATTAATTTTCTATTTCAGAATATTGATATGAAAATATCAATATTCTCTAATGTTGTCAAGAATGTGGAAACAGTTACCCTGTCATTTGCTGTTGGTAGGAGTATAAATGGTACAAGCCATTTTGTGGAAATTTTTCTAACCTATTGGATTTTAGTACATTTACGTTTACATGTCTTCTGGTATCTATAATCTCCATGAGCCTCTTCTTCCCAGCTGCCATGCATGTGAAAAAAAGGAAAATGACAATGGCCTTTTCTGGCTTAGCAAAGAAAACTTGCAACTGATGATACTTTGAGTATCATAAATGCCAATTTAAATGTTATTACCATGGCAAGAAGTTAGTGGCAATCATAGACTTTTAGAGCTTAGAGGTTGTGAGTTATTTTTTACACAGAATAATTATTTCTGAAGGCTGATCTCTTATAATACTCCTGT
The DNA here is from genome assembly GCA_004027475.1 of Anoura caudifer. Classification (NCBI taxonomy): domain Eukaryota; kingdom Metazoa; phylum Chordata; class Mammalia; order Chiroptera; family Phyllostomidae; genus Anoura; species Anoura caudifer. The sequence goes on from PVKU01005440.1 coordinate 63,376, forward strand.
TTTGTAAGTTTTTTCTAAGAACAAATTTCATCTGAAGAATGGTATCTGTTTTTCAGTAGCATCATGAAATAGAGAATTTTTCAACTTTTGTCTTGCTTATATTTTGTCAACCATATAGTTGATGGACCTGCAATTTTAAGACTCTGTACTAGAAAATGGTTACTTAGAGAAAGAAGCAGACATAGGAAGCCCAAAATTTCAGTACAGAAAGCAAAGTGCAGAAAGTAATCTGAGCAAATAGAAAATGGGTCATGTATACTTTCCTATTTTAATATGCATGTAATTACAGAAATTCATAGTTATAGATATAGCCTTACTTGTAGACATAAATGCATAGTTATTCATTGTAATACTTGAATTTAAATGCATCTCATCTAAATTTTCACTGATTTTGGTTTGCTTATATAAATTATGATATGTCAAAACAACAACAAAGGCTTTTATGCATGTACAATACTGTAAAAAAAGGAATTTGCAGAACAATATAAACATTTTTTTAAAATTCTAAGTATAATAACTATTTTATTTCTGTATAGTCAACACTTCCTTTCAATCATATCTCAAACACTTGTTTCTTTCAGGCCAAGAATTCTCACACCTGCTAGAAAGCTGGCTTATAGACATACTTCAAAAATCCTTAACTGATTGTTCTTCTTGTTTCCAAATTTCCCAGCTGACTATAAGGGTAATGACATACTACATATGACTTAAGATATCAAAAGAGAAAAACTATAACACTACACATTGTATGTTTATTTCACAATCTTCTTGGTTTGACTAAGGTAAAAATATATACTATATTGAAAATGAAAACTTAAAGGAAAGAAACAAAAATAAACAATGAACCAGTGTCATCAATAAATTAAGGAGTGCTACTGTAGATTAAATTGCAATGTATTTTTAAAATCACAGGCTAAATGGTGTTCTAGTTAGAAGTCATTGATGGAAAAGGCTTGAAAGTGCAGGTATGTAGTGATATTATGCATACATCTCATGTACTTATTTCCTTTTCAAACTACTGATAATGTAAAACTTGTAGCAACATATGTGTACTGATTTTATTTCTCAGTTATTAGATATATTTTATATGTATGTGATATATGAACACAGCATCAAGTTTAAAAAAATAAAATATTTGAATTTTAGTAAATTAAACATTTCAACATTTTCTAGTTTTAATGTTTTCATGAGGAACATATTTTTAAATTATGCATTATTTTAATAAATGGTAATGTTGTATTCAATATTTTACATTAGGCATTTTAATTAAAGAAAAATACAAGAACCACTTCCTGGCTCATTAAAGATCATGGTTGTTCCACTTCAACTTTTTATTTACCAGCACAAATTCATTTTTTGTTGGGCTGCCCTTGAGCAATATGCCCACTTCTAGTTGACTTAGCTGTCATGGCAGGTTCATATCAAACAAAAAATGGCATTAGGTATAAAATACTGGAGGCTGGGCAGGTTCACTTCGAGGGAAGCTTGGAGGCAATAAACTACTGTGTGGCTGTACTGCTATAGATTTATCTATATTTTAAATAGTTATATTGTCAATTGGAACAAAATTTAAAGAAAGAAGATGAATACAATATTCTTTTGACTATCTTATTCTATTATCATTCATTAAATGGAAGAGACTATGAAAGTTAAGACAAATGTTTTAAATCTCATGTGTTAAATCATACTATGGTTTATCAAACAATGTGGTGAATCTAGTTCAGATTTCACATTTTATTTGCAAGGGCATCATTTTTACAACACTTGTTCCAAAAATACACTGTAAAATTAAGGTAATAGAGCTAACCAACACAGTCTTTTTTAAAGATGAGGAGCAGGTACAATATATTAACAGTAGGCATTGTTAACTGCAGAATGGACCAGAAAACATATTCAGTTAATTTTAATTGATTTTATTCTAGTGGAGTAGTTTCTTAACTGTTATAATATAAAATATGTTACCAGAAAAACTGGTAAAATAGAAAATGGACTGAAAACAATTTTTGAACAACTGATAGCTTTAGCCATTTTGAAATCTGAGAAAAAGTATGCCTTATCTACTGTTCAATTTAAAAAGATATTGATGTTACTCAGATGGTGTCTCTCTAATAAAACAAAAGAAATATAAACCAAATTGAATTTCTGTGGAATATTAATATAGATTTTTAGCAGGAATTCCTTGAATCTAGTATGTATATATCATAAGGAAATAAGAAGCTATGACAGAATTCTTGTCTAAAACCAGAAGGTCAAAATTTAATTGCTTATTGGGATGGGGACAGATAATTTAAGAAAAATCAACATTTGAAAGCATTGAAAGCAAGGTTTTTAGGCAAGAAAAAAATCTCTGAAAGATGCAATGGCATTTATTCCACTTCACAGTTTTAATTCTACCCTGCTTCTGAATATTAACAATAACTTCAAAGTCTTCTGAACCTCTTCACATGACTGGATCTTGTCCTCTTCCATTTAGCCCTTGTAGTGAGAAGTGATGCATGACTGAAGTTGAGAAGGAAGACATTATGCTTAGATAGGTCAGGATTTCATAGTTCAAATTTGGAATATATGAAAGTGTAAGAGTGCCAAATATTGGTGCTGGTCGTATATGTGGTGAAATGAAAAGTTAAGGACCAGAACCACAGCCATATGGAGAAAGATTGAAAGTGAGGAAACTAACAGAAACACCCATTTAGTGAATAAAGAAATTTTCACTTCTTCAAATTTTATGAGAACAAATCTTATCAAAATACTAACTTTACAGTTTGAGAATATGATGGCTTTTCAGTAAATTTAAATTACTTTATTTTTGTTCAATTACAATCATCTGCAGTTTTCTCCCCACCTCTCCCCCACACCCCAGCCAAACCCACCTCCCTCCCTTGCTTCCACCCTCCCCCTTGGTTTTGTCCATGTGTCCTTTATAGTAGTTCCTGAAAACCCTTCTCCCCACTGTCCCCTCTCTCCTCCCCTCTGGACATTGTTAGATTGTTCTTAGTTTCAGTGTTTCTGGTTATGTTTTGTTTTCTTTTTTCTGTTGTTGATTAGGTTTCAGTTAAAGGTGAAATCATATCAGAATGGCTATCATAAACAAATCAACAAACAAGTGTTGGAGAGGATGCAGAGAAAAGAGAACCCTAGTGCACTGTGGGTGGGAATGCAAACTGGTGCAGCCACTGAAGAAAACAGTATGTAATTTCCTCAGAAATATAAAAATGGATTTGCCTTTTGACCCAGCAGCTGGGATTCCACAGCTGGGATTATACCCTAAGAGCCCTGAAACATCAATCCAAAAGAAACTATGTAACCCAATGTCCCTAGCAGCAGAATTTACAATAGCCATGTGCTGCAAGCAACTTAAGTGCCCATCAGCAAATGAGTGGATCAAAAAATTGTGATACATTTACACAATGGAATTCTATGCAGCAGAAAGAAAGAAGGAGCTCTTACCCTTTGTGACAGTGTGGATGGAACGGGAGAGCATTATGCTAAGTGGAATAAGCCAGGTGGTGAGGGACAAATACCATATGATCTCAGCTTTAACTGGAAACTTTCAGTAAATTTAAAACATAACTACAAATGCCGTGAGCCTTGGCTGGTGTGGTTCAGTGGACTGAGGGCCAAGCTGTAAAGCGAAGTGTCGTCAGTTCAATTCCCAGTCAGGACACATGCCTGGGTTGCAGGCTAGGTCTCCAGTAGTGGGTGAGAGAGAGGCAACCACATATTGATGTTTCTCTCCCTCTTTTTCCCTTCTTTCCCCTGGTTCTGAAAATAAATAAAGAAAATATTTTTTAAAAAACAGTACATATTAAAATGAATGAATGAATGAATGACATGTGAATTTCAAATACTAAGAAGTTGAATAACATACTAATTGGGATTTGAACCAAGTCTGCCATGCATGTTGGAATCCTATGTATGATTTTATTCTTGTAACAATAGATACATTAATTCCATGTTACACAATGACTAGGATACAACACTACAAACTCTAATTCTTCCTTAACAACACTGTACAGATTCTGTTTTTTAATGTTAAAATATGCTTTTTTTTTATTTGTCAGCCCTTGGCTTCATTAAACTCAGTTTCACTAACAGTTCCTAACTAGTTAAATAAAAAAGGAATAAATTTCTATTGCTTCTCAAAAACACAATAATCATAGTAATAATATTATCTCTTCCTTCCCTTTTTACTTTCTAACTGGTCATCCCATTTCTCAAAAATAAGAGCCATTTACATATTGGCACATATCATCCTAAAACCTTTCTCTATGCATAATGTAAATATATATAATGTTATATTATATGATATAGTTATGAAATATATTTTATGAGGCAAAATTCAAGTTTTCACCCAAACACCCAACTGACCCTTTTTCACATACTAAGTTAATTATATATATACTTTGAATATGCGCTTATAATATACTTTGAATGTACACCTCTGGGCTTATCAATATGTGCTAAGACTAATCTTTTCCGTGTAACATATTCTAATGTTTGATCTAAAAATCTGCTTCCAAAGAGGGATGATCTTTCATATGGTATGCACTTGTTACACATTTATTTTCTGTATTAGTTATTCTCTTTTTTGCTGAATTTTAATATATTACTATATATTAACAGCTTAAAACAACACAAATTTATTATTCACTATTTCCATGGGTCAGGAGCTCAGGTATAGGTTAATTGGTGGCTCTCCACAGGATCCAACAAGGCTGAAATCAAGGTATCAGATGAGACTAGTATCACATCTATGGCCCAGGGTCTTCTTACCTCATTGGTTCTTGGCAGAATTGTTTCTGTGCTCATTGGTTCTTGGCAGAATTGTTTCTTGCAAGCATGGTCAAAGGTCTTTATCTCCTAGGGGCTGCTCTCCACTCCCTGACACTTGGCTCTCCCCCATAACATGGCAGCTTGCATTTTCAATTTGAGGTGCTCTTGGGCTACTGACCTCCACGTTGCCTCTTAACAGGCTTACCTCACTAAGTCAGGTTCCCACAGGATTATTTTCCTTATGATTAATTTGCAGTTCAACAAGCTAGAGACCTAAATAGATCTGAAAAAAAAAATCTCTTTATTTTTGCCATATAAAATAACCCAATAAATGGAGTGAGTAAAAGTAAGTTGCACTCAATTTCATGGGTTACTTAATTCAGGGCACACATACCAAGAGACAGGGATCTTGAAGAATGTTTTGAATTGAATTGTCTCAACCAAAATTTGTATATTGAAGTCCCTACCACAATGCCTCAGACCAGAAGCTTATTTGGAGATAGGGTCTTTACAGAAGTAACCAAATTAAAGTGACTTCATTATGACTGGTTTCCTTATAAATAAGGGAAATTTAGACAAAGCCAGACACAGGGAGAATGCCATGTGAATATTAACAGACATCTACAAGCCAGACATCTATAAGAGAGAGGACTGAAACAATTCTTCTTTCTCAGCCTGTAGAAGTACTAACCCTGCCAGCCTATTGATTTTGTACTTTTAGCCTCCGGAACTGTAAGAAAATTAATTTCTGTTGAGACACTTAAGTTGTGCTATCTTGTTAGAGCAGCCCTACAAAACTAATACAGGGACCATCTTAGGATTCTTTCTGCCATACTTCTCTACCCTTCCTTATAATTTCCTACCATTAATACTAATATTTACTGCTTTATAAGCTCCTGCACTCTGGATGAGATGTTGTCAATCCTGAAAAGCATATTTTGGGGACACTTATTTAAGAGCTTTGGTTATTTATTTAAAATATTCCCACCTCAGAGCAGAATACTTGAAGAGAGCCACATATTTCTTTACATCATGGAACCAATGTGACTAAGAATTGTGTGAAGTATTGTAGATTTAAATTGCTTGTTCAGAAAAGGCAAAAAATAATTTGATTCAGCATTATTCAGTTTCTGTCTCATGCCTTCAATAGCAACACCTAACATGATTTGATGGATTCTATGTATGCACAGGAGTATTTTATATGTATTGTTATCCCATTTTACAGATAAGGAATCAAATCCCAATGAAGCTGAATATCTTCCCAAGTACACAACTGAAATATTATGGAGATTAGTTTCAGAATGTTGATATTACCAGGGCTCCCTGGTTGGACAAACTGGCACTAATCTAATGTACTGGACAATAATGAATGAACTATAATGCCAATATATTAATATATGAAGGACATCTTTATCCTAGTTTTAACCTAACAAAGAAGTGAGTGGCAATCAGAAGGACTTTTTGGTCAGTGTAAGTTACAATTAGTTTTGACTTTCCATACACAAACTGAAAAATAAAAGGTTAGCTCTGGCTACTATGTCTCAGTGGATTGAGTGCCAGCCTGCAAACCAAAGGGTTGCTGGTTCGATTCCTAGTCTAAGGCACATACATGGCTGGGTTGACGGCCAGGTCCCCAGTAGCAAGTGTGTGAGAGTCAACCACACACTGATATTTCTCACCCTCTCTTTCTCCCTCCATTCTCCTCTCTAAAAATAAATACATATTAAAAAAAGATTAAACAAGGTAGAATTTTAATTATCTCTTGTGTAAAATAATGCCTGCGAGCTAGTCATTTAAAATAATACAACTGTTTTCAACCTTCACCTATGTCTCTGATGTTAAATATTTATTCCCAGAGCTGTACTATTGTATCTATATTATAAGTAGTGGAATGGAGAGAATATAAGAACCTTTCTTTTCACTGTGCTCCTACTGAATTCTCCAATAATTTATTTCTGTTAATATCACATTTTCCAGGACTTACATATAGGTCCAGAGGTAACTACAAGAAAAACAGAAATACATTGTTAATCAACACTTTGACACATGACATAAACATGAATGAAAAAAGAGACAATGAGATGTTGCTATAAATAATAAAACATTTCTGCCACAGTGATTGTACCAATTAAGAAGCAATTATCTCCTCAAAACTCCAATTCACATTGGATTAAATACAGAGGAAGTTTGATATCTCACACAGATTGAAATTGAAAGGAAAAATGGCCTAAAGTAATAGTGGAATCAGGAAGTCAATTATGCCAATAGTAACACATAGTCCTCTACTTTCTTGTCTTCAGTGTTTTTTGTTTGTTTGTTTCTTGGCTTGGAAGGGTTTTAATAAAATATAACATAAAAATGCATGTCAAAAGAAGCATATTTATTTAATTTTCTATTTAGCCATTTGTATTTTAGAAAAGCAGTTGGTTAAATCAAGTGTCTTTTCTCTACTCAATTGTTTATTATATACCAGATAGCATGACATAATATTTAGTGTTGCTGGTAGAAATATAATTAAATTTCCTCACTTTGGGACAATTTAATTGGCAACTTAATGTAACATTAAATGTAGCTATTCATCACTGCTGTCGTGTGCTCTATTGTTTTTGTGGTTTAAAGTTAAACAATGCTCACAAATATTACATTAAAACATGTTTTAATACATCACCATCTCTTGTCTGGTGGCCATCATCCAGTGGTTTTCCCCGTTCAGTTATGATGCCCCTGCTGGCTGAGACCACCCTGCTGGTCCTGCACCTGCTGTGGGCCCTGGTCACAGGCTGTTTCACCAGCATGTTGCACCTGGAGCATCTGTCTTTTACATCAGGCAGAGAAGGTGGTGTCCTCTCCCACAGACTTGAGCTTTCCTCTGGGGGTCCTCCCCTTGGTGAACTGGGTGGACCCTCCAAAGAAGCCCATGATGTCTGCTCGGAATTCTAGGATGTTTGGACCCTAGAGAACAGTCTATATCTCTCCCCCAAGGTGCAGATTTTCTCTCCTGTGTTCACCACCTGAGCAGGGAGTCAAGGCTGAGGAGCCAGGGCCATCCAGGATTGTCACTTCCTTGCCCAAGGGAGATGGAGGTGAAGGTCCAAGAGGAGTCCTCACCAGGGTTGGCAAAGAACGAAGATAGTCAAGTGCAGAACAAGGGAGAGAATGACTGGAACAGACCCGCTAAAAGTGTGACTCTACCACCAACATCTATGACCCCGGAGACCAAGGGAGTCCTCACTTCTCACAAGAGATTCACAAGGGAAGTCTGGGTGAAGGCCATCCACCCAACTTTCTAACTTCACTGACTTTGTGTGAGGAAATGGATGCTGAAAAGCAATCAGGGAGCAATTCCCCACTGACCTCTGCCAGGAGGAAGCCCTTGGAAAGACAAGTTTCCATGCCCCTTCTGCTGCTGCCTCCACTGCTGTGGGATCTATGTGAGCTGTCCCCACCTCCTAAGTTGCCTTGCCTTGCTATTGACAAAAACCTGGACAACGACCTTGGAGGACAAAGCGGAGGTCACGGCTGAGTGCAGTGCCCCTCAGCCTGCCTCTTCTTTAGCAATAGCAGATACCCTGTCCCTGGCCACTCAGATAAGGTAGGTCTCTGCTACCATCACATCCAGGGAATCTTCAGATTTGACCTTTCAGATTTGACCTTAGGTTATAATGACAACAATGAAATGGACGCTACTCCCCCTTGCTATGTTGCCACATCATATCTTCTCCAGACTATGATGTATGATTCACGTCAGTTTACCAAATCCAGTACACTGTGGATCACAGGCACCCTGCAGTTCCTCCACCAGCTCACTCGCATTGAGGGGCCACTGCCCGACCGTAAACTATCCGCATTGATACCCAAACTGAACCTCAGCCCCACTTAGGGACAGCTGATGGTCCACAGAAGGGAACCTTTCTCCCCAGTGCTCCTGTTAGCACTGGACTACAACTTAGGGCACCGGAGTTTTCACCAAGGTGCCTAAAATTGGGACAGGAGCTCACTGTTTGCCATTATATCTGCAGGCCTTCATGTGGTTCTGGGTACTGCAGTGCCACAGATGGTGAGAACTATGGGGTCAGTACATCCAGCCCAGGCCCCATTGTTCACAGGCATCCAGAGCATCAGCTTTTGAGATGGACTGAGGGAGGCACACAGCACTCCTTCTGTAGCTCATTGCAGCCTTATAACCAGGGGTCCATCTGGCCCAGCATGGCTGCTGCGGGAAGAAGAGCATGCACCACCCCTGGACTTACTCCTCTTTTTTCCCTGCCTTCAGTTTATTTTTTTTATTGTATTTCTTTTTATTTTTATTGATTTTATTGGGATGCCATAGGTTCAAAAATCATAGAGTTTTAAGTGTATAGCTCAACAAAACATCATCTGAACACTGCAACCTGTGCCCACCTCCCCAGTCTCTTTTGTCCCAATTTTCCCTTCCTTTCCCTACCCCTATTCATCCCCATCTGAAAGTGAATTGTCATTTTCTGATTACCTAGTAAGTACAAAAAGTGAGAATGTGAAAAGGAAATGTAGCAAATTAATTCCAGGATGACATTGACAGCAAGGACATCTGCTGTTAGTTTACCAGAGAAGATCAAATCTGCGATCTCTCTTTACTTCCTCACAAAAACTAAAAGACGTTTAGGGTAAGCATATTTTCATATCAACTGACTACATTATACATACCAGAGCTTTTCTCAGCACATAAATTTAATTCTAAAAAACTATGTTCAAATTTCAACAGTGAACACCAACAGTTTTGCTGCTAAACAACAGAGGCCAAATTTTTAAAAATGCCAAATGTGTTGTATGTTTCCGCTTATACAAAATACCCAGAATATGCAAATATAGAGATAGGAAGCAAATTATTGTTTTCTGAGAACTGGAGGGATTAGGGAATGGAAGTGACTTTTTGATAGGTACAGGTTTCTCTTCGGGGCCATAAAATTGCTCTGGAACTAGATAGTGGTAATGGTCCTAAAACAGTGTAAATGTGCTAAACTCCATTTAATTGTATGTTTTAAAATGCCTAATTTTATATTAGATAAATAGATGGAGTTATAAATTGATATTGTATATATAGATTCTGTTAGTTTGTAGGAATGTAGGTATACCATTAAGTGCTGAAATGTTAAGAAGGATGTATAAAACAATAGCAATTAATACTGTCCTAATAATAATAAAAAATACTATTTAGAGTTATGGAAGGATTATTTAGCTTTCATAGTATTAAAAAGAAAAAATAAATATAGCTATTCAATAACTAAGATATTTTTCATAAAGATTTTGAAAATTACATTTTATAGATAAAAATGTGCCGAAGCTGGAACAATATCCTCCAATGCTAACAATCTACCAAAATTGAGGACCAAAAATTAGTAAATTCAGCCCTGGCTTGTGTGACTCAGTGGACTGAGTGTGGGCTTTGGAACCAAAGGGTCACTGGTTCAATTCCCAGTCAGTGCACATTCCTGGTTCTGGGCCAGGTCCCCAGTTGGGGATGTGTGAAAGGCAAACACACATTGATATTTTTCTCCCTTTCTTTCTCCTTCCCTTCTCCTCACTCTAAAAATAAATAAGTAAAATATATAAAAAATAATTAGTAAGTTCATGTAAAGGTTTGTAATAATTATAAGACACTAGAATAATCAATTTCACAGCTCCAACCACAGTCCATTTGAACAAATTGAACCTCAATGTCATCCATCAGTGGCATGAAATCTAAAGTATCAGTTTGAATATAAACATATTCTTACATTATAAATGAATCTAATGGGTCAATTTTTGTTGCTATCATTTTCCTTCCCCATATATTGAGATATAAGATATATGAAAGGACATAGCCACATATTAAGCAAGTCATTCAAGGAAATAATTATCAAGCTTATTCAAATACTGCTCTACATAATTGTATTAAAGTCTCAACATTGAAAAATCTTTGTCACCCTATATTGGAATGCTTAATTCACCATATCACTTCCAAACCAAATTAAAATTATTTCATGGACAATAGACCAATGAATGAGTTAACGTTGAATATGCTCCTTTCTCTACATACTTATAGAAAATAGAAGAGCTGAACAACATTATCTCTTTCATATATGCAAACTCTAGAGACTTAAACATATAGAGTTGTTTTGCTTTTCTTTTATAATTGTGTTGGGTATCTATAAGTGACATATACTGAAATTTGTGCTTAGTTTTTCTATTTTGAGTTTTCTGTCTTCAACATTGGAGTGGTTTCTAAGCATCCATGGTTTGTTATTTTGTCTGAGAGTAGATAGATGGATCCATGCTATGCCAATAATATTTTCAAGAACATAGAAATTTGGAATAAGAGACTGCTTAAAATATCCAAGAATACCTCTTTTTAAGGTCCCCAAGGATAGACAAGTTCTAATCATTCCTAAAATGTAGTTCATTTTTTTTTTGTGTTTCACAAGATACCCCAGTATTTTTCTTTTTCTTTCATCTAAAGTTATTTATATCCATTTTTCCTGAACTTGCTTTTTTTTTCTTTGAGTAGAATTTTTAGGTAGTTAACATTCATTTATATACCAAGAATAATAAGCCATAATTCATACCAATACACTAAAATTCACAAAAAATATATTTGGTTTGGGCTTTGAACTTGGAGATAAGTATATATATTAAATAAATAAGCTTTAGAAAAACATCATAAATTCTTCATTATTTGTGAATAAAATTTCCAAGTACTTTTGTATTTACTGCTTAATATGTATTCAGTAATCAGAAATTTAAATGTATTTTTTGTTCATATACATGCACAGATGTTATTATAAAATATCTAAAATGATTCCAAAGTATATTTTTGGATAATAATGTGTGTACTCTTGTAATTATATGGAGTTTTTAAATAAAAAATAGTATTAAATAACTTCATACATTTTTAAATCTCAGTGAAGAAACTGTGCTGTTGTTGGGGTCAGGAAAATATTAGAAAGCATTTTATATTGAATAATAAATTTGTTTCCCATCTAGCAGGGTCATCTAATATATAAATCTGATTTTTTAACATAAGAAAGAGAAAATACTCTGGTAACACATGCATTTGAACAAGTTTACCAAAAAACTATTTTCCCCAGCATTAATAAAAAAAAAATAAGGAATATGGAATCTGAAACTATTCAAAAATAAATGCATACAACTTTCACAGTTTTAAATAAATTCTTAATGTTTATCTCATGGCATTATATGTTGTGGAATTCTTTTATAGAAGACAGCCTCTACAAAACACTCCCTCACACTTATTCTTGTTGGCCCATCCTGTTGCTTGAAGTTCATCATTTACCAATTAGTGTAGTTTAGCTTGTTGGCACATTGGCATTCATGAATTTACCAAGTAAAATTAAGGAAAAAACATAATAATCATTTCTGAATTTTACTTAGATCCTCTGTAAAATGGAGAATAAGAGAGACACAAAGCAGGGTTATTTGGTTTTCTCCCTACCTTAATTTTTGACTGTGTATAATATTTGGCTGTTGAATAAGATTCAAAGGAAAAATAAATAAAGTTCTCATTACTACCTATTTAGTAAAATATGATGTGTTGTGTCTTTTATGGCCATGATGCTTTCTGTAATAGACATTGCTATGTTACAGTTTTATACTAGACCTTGTTCTCAATGTAGTGAAAGGAGATTTGATATGATTTCTAAGTTTCAGAATACAAATCTTTATAAAAGAAAAATATTTTAACCAAAGTTTATCTTTAATTCTTTCACTTTATTGTTTTTCTTATCTCTTAGAAGATTTAAGAATGTGGTAAATTGACTATTGTTCGAGATCGATCTACCTTTTTACTAGCCAGCAAAGGTTCTTATATTTACAATTCAATATAATAGTTACCGATTACATTAATTCAGTGCTCTGAAATTTACAAAATATTTTTACTTATAGTAGATAAGTTAAAACATTACAATTATGACAATCACTATGAATAATATTATTTTCATTGTATGAAAGAAGAAACTGATATTCTAAAACTCATGGAGTAGGAGATTTAAGGTGTGTATTTGAGACTCCTTAATGTATGTATATCAAGATGAAATAAAAAGTCACATCAGAGGTTATCCTGTGACAGAAAAAAAATGGCTTTATTCTCTTTGTGAAATATGAAACATAGGCAGTTTTTATTTTATTTTGTTTTTTAAAAGATTTTATTTATTTATTTTTAGAGAGAAAGGAAGGGAAGGAGAAAGGGCAAGAAATATCAATGTGTGGTTGCTTCTCATGCACCCCCAAATGGGGACCTGGCCTGCAACACAGACATGTGCCCTGACTGAGAATTGAACTAGCAATGCTTTGGTTCACAGGTCAGCACTCAATCCACTGAGCCACACCAGCCAGAGCAACATAGGCAGTTTTTAAAGGTATATGTGCATGCTTGAGAGTATTTAGTGTTAGGAGTTATATTAAAAAATAGCCACTGTGGAAAACAGTATGGAATTTCCTCAGAAAACTAAAAATGGAACTACCTTTTAACCCAGAAATTCCACTGCTGATATTATACCCTAAGAGCCATGAAACACCAATCCAAAGAATTGATGCACCCCCAATGTTCATAACAGGACAATCCACAATAGCCAAGTGCTGGAAGCAACCTGAGTGCCCAGTAAATGAGTGGGTCAAAAAATTGTGGTACATTTATACAATGGAATACTACACAGCAGAAAGAAAGGAGCTCCTACCCTTTCAGATAGCATGGATGGCACTGGAGAGCATTATGCTAAGTGAAATAAGCCAGGCAGTGAGACAAATACCACATGATCTTGCCTTTAACTGGAACTTAATCAACAAAAGAAAAAAGCAAACAAAATGTAACAAGAGGCACTGAAATTAAGAACAATCTAACAATAGCCAGAGGGCAGGGGGGAGGGCACAGTGGGGCAGGGTTTTCAGGAACTACTATAAAGGACTCATGGACAAAACCAAGGGGGAGGGTGGAAGCAAAGGACGGAAGTAGGTTTGGCTGGAGTTGGGGAAGAATGGTGGGGGGGAAATGCAGATGATTGTATTTGAACAACGTAAATTGAAAAATAAAAAATAAATTAAACTTCAGAAAAATTAAACTAGATATTTGCCTGTATTTGGCAGAAAAACATTTATGGCTCTTCTACCTCTGAAAATATGGAAGTATTTACTTATTGTAGAATACTTAGGGTTCATAATGTGAGAATATTTGTCATAAAATGTATCATGAACAAATATATTATCTGTAAATTAAGAAGATTAACTCAAAAGGTATTCTGGTTTATTCACGTTACCCTGGTGTTATTTAGGGTACATATTAGTGACTAACATACAACCGCAAATCTTAGTGACTTAATATAATAAAACGTTTCGTGCTCACATCAAAGTATAGTGTGGCTTATCAGAGACCTTTGATGCATTCTTCCAGAGACACATGCCCAGTTTACATGGAATTCCAGGGGTGTCTGAATCACTGAGCTGGTCAATGGAGAATGAAAGGGAATATGGATAAGATATATGTGATATTAATTAAATATCCATGCCTGAAACTGACAATTTTCTTTCTCTTTCTCTTCTTTGACAATGATAATTACATAAAGGCATCTAAATGCAAGAAAGCTGACCAATATAATAGTTTTCTTTGCCTATGAAGAAAAATAATAACAAATACTAATTGGAAACATACCACTGTCTCTACCAGTTTGTCATTTTTGTCACCAAATACCCATTGTGCTTCCATTCCAACCAGAGCAACATTGAAACTTTTTCTTTTCTTTTATTGTTGTTCAATTACAGTTGTCTGTATTTCCCTCCACCACTGCCCCCCACCCCATCCAAACCTACCTCCCTCCCCTGCTTCCACTCTCCCCCTTGGTTTTGTCCATGTGTCCCTTATAGTAGTTCCTGAAAGCCCTGCCCCCATTGTTCCCTTCCCCTGCCCCTCTGGCTATTGTTAGATTGTTCTTAATTTCAATGTCTCTGGTTATATTTTGTTTCTTTTTTTCTTTTGTTGATTATATTCTAGTTAAAGGTGATATCATATGGTATTTGTCCCTCATCACCTGGCTTATTTCACTTAGCATAATGCTCCCCAGTGCCATCCATGTTGTTGCAAAGGGTATAGGCTCCTTCTTTCTTTCTGCTGTGTAATATTCCATTATGTAAATGTACCACAGTTTTTTGATCCACTCATTTACAGAGGAGCACTTAGGATGCTTCTAGAACTTTGGCTATTATAAATTGTACTGCTATGAGCATTGGGGTGCATCAGTTCTTTTGGATTGGTGTTTCAGGGCTCTTAGTATGAAAAGATGCTCAGCATCATTAGCCATCAGAAAGATGCAGATTAACCTGGTTGGTGTAGCTCAGTGGATTGAGCACAGCTGTGAAACAAAGGTTCGCAGTTCGATTCCCAGTCAGGGCATATGCCTGGGTTTCAGACCAGGTCCCCAGTGGGGGCCATGTAAGAGGCAACCACACATTGATGTTTCTCTCTCTCTCTTTCTACTTCCCTTCCCCTCTCTCTAGAAATAAAAAAATAAAATATTAAAAAAAGAAAGATGCATATTAAAACCACAATGAGATACCACTTCACACCACTCAGAATGGCCATCATAAACAAATCAACAAACAAGTGTTGGAGAGGATGTGGAGGAAAAGGAACCCTAGCACACTGTTGGTGGGAATGCAGACTGGTACAGCCACTTGGGAAACAGTATGGGATTCCCTCAGAAAACTAAAAATGGAACCACCTTTTGACCCAGCAATTCCACTGAAACATTGAAACTTTTGATGATTTTAGTTAGTTTTGCCTTCATGAGACATTCCTTTTTCAAAATTATTAAAATTATATTTTACATCTGCATTAGTGAAAGATAAATACGTTAATTATGTGCATTTTATATTTTCTTTAACCTAAAATGTATTTTTCCTAGGATTAAAAAATTGTTGTTTACCTTTAAAATTAAAATCTTACTACCCACCTAAAGGTAGAGAATCCAAAGCACCGTGCAGTCCTTACATCAGGGTCAAAGTCCAGGGCCTTTAGTGGGTGCGCAGTGCTCTCCATAAGGTACAGATAGAGTTGTTCTTGTCTGGAAAACTTCGAAAGAAAGAAAATAATTCGACACATTCCAAAATCAGTTTAAAATTTTGGACCAATAACGAGATAACCTCCATGAAATCTTTCACCTAGAAAAAGTAAGCCAACACAGTCATTGTTGATTCATAGAATGTTACATTTCTAACAATGTTAGAATATTGAGGGATAAGCATTATGTGGTTTTTCAGACTTGTGAATGGAATAAGTTTCCTTTTAAGACTCTGTATCTGTTTTTTTTTTTTAATCATCTTCCTCCTAAACCCATAGTCCATACCCTCCAGGGATTTGTGAATTTTCATGGACATATATTCAAGGACACTCGAAAGATGTTTTGCTTGGGGATTGTGCAATATTCACAGCTCACTTTATGATTTACTGCATGTTGTTTAAAGCCCTAAGGAAAAGTAAAGACTAACATGTCCAAATTTGATGCCCTGAAGACCAGCCTACGAAAAGAAACTAGACTTACAGGAGGGCAAGATCATTTGAAAACTTAAACTTGCATCACTGAAATAAGCTTCAGATGAATACTGGAAGCAGCAATACTTTTTTAATGCTGAACTGGCAATCAGAGTAAACATTGTTAGTTTAACAAAGTCATAAAGCTACAACTGGAAAGTTTAGAACCCAGTCCAAATCATTCTAAGAGGGGCTGATATCCCACCAAATATTAATGCTGAAGAGGAGGAACAAGGCTGGAGGATGAGATGGTTCCATTCTATAACAGAAACTGGAAATAAATAGTCTTGGAACCCAGTTTGCAATCATATTAGAGAAGAAACTAGTGTTTATCAGATCATTTAACTTGTTAACCCCTCAGCCCAAAGTCAAGGGTTAATCATATAGCATCAGATATTTCAGTTCTGCACAGTATTAACATCATGCTAACCCTACGTAGAATGTAATTGGTAATAATTCACTTCATTTTGTTCCCACATCTCCAAATTTCTCCCCAATAAACAGTGTTTTTGATCTTCTATTTCCTATTTAAAAAATTGTCTAACCATTTAAGACCTCAAAATCCTAGACTCTATGAATGTATTTTCATATTGGCCTAGAAAGTAACCATTCTTTTCCTGAGCTCATCTAATTCTATTAGGACTCTATCAAATAAATGGCTAACAACCAGCCATAAATACTAAAACCTCATTTTAACTACTTTACCAGAAGATGCCATGTCTACAATCTTGAGGTTTGCCTCCAAAGTTATATTAGGCAACATGTTAGTCACATGATTTTACCTAAATGACATATATGAACAACTTTCTAACCTTTAACTTGTTTATTACTCAGTGCCCAACTTCTCAATTCAAGGTCAAATACTTATTTTTTTTTTTGTTACGCCAACCTCCAATTACATATACCAATTTCTATATTGGTTACAGTATATAATGCTATATTTTACTGATTGGCCAGCACAGAATAATATATTTGTTATAGGTGTGAAGGAATTCTTTAGGAGAAACTAATTAGGGCCCAAAGTGTTTTTTTTTTTTTTTTTAATTTAACCTGTAATTTCAGATTAACTCAGAATTATACCTAGAATTATACAGCCTAGGGGATAAGGAATTAGACAAAGGCAAAATTTTGTTTGTTTATTTTTTTATCATTTTACACTAGAAGTGACACAGTTTTCATTCTTATCTCATTTTATTACTTAGAACAACTTAGAAGCAAAGAATCCAGGAGACATGGGCTGGCTGTTGACCACGCAGGAAAGAAAGCAGGTTTGTCAATGGCAATGCCTCCTTTCTCTAAATTTACTAAGCTAGTTGAGTTGGTAGTAATTAGATGCCTCACAGCGCTGATCAGTTTTAGATTGGGAACTAATAAGCTCCAGATTAGTTGTCTGGCTTCTGAGGGCACGTAGACCTGATTTGAAGTGACAGGTGCAGTGAACAATGTAAAAGTTCACTCCTTTTACCTTCAATACGTAAACTCTCTCACAGCCATGCAACCAAGCCATTACTCGAGAGAATTTAGTGGCACTGATTCTACCAATTACACGTATATCTAGCTCAAAGGAAATTATCCCACCTAATGAGTTAGCTACCTGCCAGTATCCAAGAGTAAGAAAAATGGAGAAGAGGGGTAAAAACAGCTTGGAATTTCATAAACACATGCTCAGCTAGCAGTGGCAGTGTTGGTGTCACGTGGACAACAAAGCTACAAAATGTAACCGACCTTATCTGAACAAATGTTATTTGATTTGAGAGTGAATATAGGAATGACAAAATGGAAAAACAAAGCAAGAAAATAAAAGCACAGTTTTAAAAATCTCACAATTTCTAGTCACTTTTCTAATGTGCCAGTCACTCCTTGCTTGTAGTTATGAGAAATAAGACTGGGTGGGCAGAGATTATATCAACTCAGGGAAGTCATCAGTTTCAAGAGTTTTACTACTCTTTTTGAAGCCCCCTCAGTGGTGCATGACTAGTTTCCATTCATGGGTGCAATGGAATCTTATCAACATCAATTACTTATTACTAGGCAAATAGTTATGAAATTAAGGTATAGGTGCTTGTTTCAGTACGTAGTTATCTATACTGATGTCTGGTATGTTCCTATAAATTGTTTTTTATGTTTAAAATTTTTTTATTGTTCAATTACAGTTGTCCGCATTTCCCCCATTACACTCCCCTGCCTTACTCTCTCCCCAAATTTAATCCTCCCTCCACCACCCCATTATCTTTGCCCATGTGTCCTTTTACATGTTCCTTGACCTGACCCTTCCCCTTCTTACCCCTCTTATCCCCTTCCTCCCTCCCCTCTGGTTACTGTCAGTTTGTTCTTTTTCTTTTCTTTTTTATTTAATTGTTGTTCAAGTATAGTTTTCTGTCTTTTACTCCCATCCCAGCCACGCCCCACAGACCTCCCCATTTCTCTCCCATTTCCATTCACCCTAGTTTTTGTCCATGTGTCCTTTATACTTGTTCCTGTAACCCCTTCCCCTTTCACCCTGAAATTCCTTCTATAAATTCTTTGAGTGAGGGTTTCAAGGACAATTTAGAAAAAAATAACTCCTCTGGTTCTGAGCCTAGAGAAGGTCAGAAACCAGTTTGTAAACTTTTCCTTTCAGAGTTATTTCCATCTGTATTATGCAATATGAAAAATATCTCTGTGCCCCCACCACATTTTTTATTTATAAAGAATAGTGTAATTTATCATTTTAACTATAGAGTAGGTGTGGTAGTCAGCCTGCAAATTTCACCGTGTAATGGAAAAACATGTTTGGCTGCTGCCTGCTATGAAAGCCAAACTCACGAGACAGGTGCTGGTGAAAAAAAGGAAAGCCGTTTTATTCAGGTGTCAGCAACCTGGAAGATGGGAGACTCTAGTCTCGAAGCTCATCTTAACATCTCAGTGCAGGCAGTAGTTTCATAATGAGGGACAGGAAAAGCAGAACAAAGAAAGATATCAGGGGAGAGGCTGGGGATGTGCAGGCAGTGTCCTTGCTGGTCCTGATATGGATCTTTAATGTCAGCATCATGGGGCTGGTCAGCACCAGCCAGATCCCTGCAGTTGGGCAATCTCTGTCAGCTGAAGTTGTGGTCAAGGCCGTTTCTTGTACAAGCAGGAACTTTAACTGCTGGTGCTGACAATATGCTTATAAGAGAACATTCAGTATGTGAGATCTTTATCATTTTGTTAGTACATCTTATCCTTATTCCATTTCATGCTAAGTCAGAGTAGTATGAAGTTTTTATTCCCTGTTACAACCCTCCCATAAACACATCTTTTATTATTCATGTTCTGGTATAGTTCCTCCCCATGTTGAACCTAAAATGACCCTGTGACCTAAGAATGTGTCAGAAGAAATGGTAATTCCATTGCACACTAGCCTTTATGAGAGTTGTCAACTTCTGCTTACTGGGATTTCCACTGTGTGAATACTTAAGAGAAAGGTATACAAAAATTTTTCTACACTACTGAAGAGACCATAGGGACAGACCATGGGCAGAGACTATGCGTAAATGTCAGATGGAAGAGAGTGGCCTTTTGACTACAGGGAGAGAGAAGAGAGATCAAGACATAAACTTTGGAGAGCATACTTCTCCAGACTCCACATGACTGCATGCCCAGAAGCCATCTGACTGTGACAGTTAGGAGGCCCCAAGCAAAACAGCAGACTTGCTTAGCTAAGTCCAATCAACACGTAAAACTACAAGTGATAAGAGATTTGTTGTTTCCAACCCCAGCCTCTGTGATAGTTTGTTGTATACCAGTGAATAACCAAACAGTAGGATGCAAAAAAATACTACTGTATAAAATGAGAAGTCATGCTATTTTGAAGCTAATGAAATAATCAAGGTGAGAATGAGAAAATAGCTTAACAGTAAATCTGGTATCTAGAGAGAATTTCAGATCTTGTTTCCTGGCAATCATCTTTAATTTGTCTCAAAGAAACTCATAAAAAATTAAAACAAAACAAATTAAAAAAACCCTCTGGCTCTGGATGCCAATCACAAATAGAATATGTATATAATCACAAATGAATATATACTATTACAAAACTTTATTTTTATTTTATTTTATTTTATATTTTATTGTTGTTCAAGTACAGTTTTCTCCCTTTTATCCCTTCAGAAAACTAAAAATGGATTTGCCCTTTGACCCAGCAATTCCACTGCTAGGATTATATCCTAAGAATCCTGAAACACCAATCCAAAAGAACCTACGCACCCCAACGTTCATAGCAGCTTTATTCTTCTTAACATCAAAACAAATGAGAGTGCTCAGGCACATTGAAATAGGGGATGGGTGATCTCCCTCAAAGTGTCACTGAAGCTGTTTTGCTGCAGTCATGCATCCCAAGTCTAGAATATGTTTCACTTCAGAGTCCAGTGCTTCTCCATTATATCTTGCCATAATACAACACCAATGTTTAAACTCTTAAAGCCTCTTAGCACATTGTTTTATTTACATTTAAAGAACAGTTATAAATTGTTATCATTAATAAATGGTGACTTTATTAAAAATCAGTTGTTTGAATACAGGGTGGTGCAAAAGTAAGTTTACAGTTGTCAGTATGCAAAACAGTTCATTCTTGTCTTGTTTTTTATTAATTATTATATTATATTATTTTCCACATAAACAACTGTAAATCTACTTTTATCCCACCCTGCATATTGTTTTCATAGGATAAGATTTTGGGATGGAGATCATATAGGGCTTTAATATCACCTGAAATGTATGGCTATAGCAAGAACCATCGATTCTCACTGTAATCTCTCATATGTTTATTTAAACTGCTAGTAATCCAAGGCTCTGTGACAGAAGCAACTTTAGGCTACATCTTATACTCTAATTTTTATTACTTGAAGATAACCATCTTATGCTTGAATACTGAATACTCTCTTCCCATTCCAGGATTCTTTCACTCTATGATATGCAGAATGTTTATTAGAAATATCTTTGAAGTTCATACAGCTAAGTGACATTTGTTTTGAACTTGCAAATCCCTGATTCTTCAAAACGTGATTTTTTCATAAGTATTAGTGCAGAAGCTAGTCTTTCATAATTATTATATGAAATTAACACCTTCTCCAGAATAACACCTTCCTGTCTGAGGCAAACATCAAAGGATAAGAGCAAATCTTCCATCTTTTCAAATTCATACTTTATTATTTGATCTAATCAGCTCTGTACTACAGATCTCCAAGCTCCTCCATGTTGTTTAAATGTTTAAATTAAGTTAATTGGTAGTTGATTTTTATTTCCTCTTCTTACCAGCTGTGCCTCTAGGTGCTCTTTTGTCATTAAATCTGAAAACAAACACAGAATTGATGGTCTACCAATCACCAACCCCTGCAAAAGACTTCACCCACTCATACCATTGCTGCCCCTGTACTACCAACACTAACCCATGAAAGTTGTGTTGGTGTATTTTATTCTTATTTTATTATATATATATGCATATATATGTGTGTGTGTGTGTACGTGTGTGTGTGTGTGTGTATATATATAAGGAGATCAGAAACAGACTTTTCCTTTGGTGTACATAGTTAATACATTTGCACCAACAAAGATATAGTCCATATATTGAAACTTCCTTGTTTCTATGCCAAACAGTAGGGATAGAAAACAGAATTAATCAATTTCAAACAACTATTAGCATTTTTATTTAATGTACATCATCAATTTGAGAGCTATGTCATTGTTGAATTTAAATTGATATTTGTCCATTTTGATCAAATTTCCTCAAATTATATGTATATATATATGGTCTAAAAATAAAAATTTATGATAGTTATTTAAATGTTAATCACATATAATCAAAATTTTGTGAAGAGATAAAACAGTCTTAGATGGTTTTTAACATTGTATTTTAGGTTCTTGAAGTTGAAATCAGCCTCACTTCTGTTCATAAACTTTAGATAGTTTAATTAATCGCTTTTATTTTCCATAAAGAACAAATATATTTCAAAATAATGGTATATGATACTATATGTATTAGCATTTTTCTATGTACTTTAAATTTAAATTTTTTAATTCTATTTGGTATATTTTTCTGAAATCTTGAAGAATTTACCTAATGATGTAGCCATTTGTAAGGATCACTTTTATTTTTTTTTCATTATTTTTTATAATTTACCACTTTCTTTTTAACTTCTGATTTTTTTATACTGTTAAAATGCATTTACACTACAACAAGTAATTTTATGTGTGTAGAACATTAATTTCAGTATATTTCCATTTCATTAATACTTTGGTCATTTGCTCGTAAGGCTTTGAATTCTACTGTACTTTTTAATTAGTGGTGAGTTAGCTCTTATATAGCAGACTATTTTCAAATTTCTTTTGTGCACTAATTGTTTTATTGTACCAAATTCAGATCAAATATTTCCATGTTACAGAACAAGACAGAGTGGTGGATACTGAAGGATTAGTAGCTGCTTAGACTAGGTGCTCCTCATCTCTGCCTCTGGCTAGCTCAGAGACTGACACAAGTTGCTATAAAATATTAAAAAAATGTATTCTCTGACTTGCCATGATGATTAAAGGGAACATGTGAAATATACCTCTGTGCCTGAGAAATATTTAGTATTAAATAATGGAATTTTATATCATTTAAGTTGGCAGGAAAGCTATAAAGATGACATACATTGAGAATTATGTTTTAAAAGAGTATTCTCTGTTATTTTAATTTGTTCAATTTCATAGTGTTAATTTTATCTCATAGATACTCTAATATAATTAAATATTATTGTTTCCTCTGATAAAACCTAATAATGGAACTCTGCCTTGGTAGCTAATAACATGTGTATCTATTTGGGGTTTTGTGGGGGATTTTATCATCTTTACTTTTTAGTGCAGTATTAGAACCACAACAAAACTGAAATTTCCCATATACACCTGCACTCCCACACACTTTCCCACTACCAGCATCCTGCAACATAGTGGCACATCTGTCCCAACTGACAAATTTACAGTGATACATCATAATCATCCAAAGTTCACATTAATATTCATTTTTAACACTTTATTTATTTACCTTTAGAGGGGAAGGGAAGGAGAGAGAGAGAGAGGGAGAAAAATATCAATGTATGGTTGCTTCTTGTGCATCCCTTGCTGGGAACTGACCTGCAACCCAGGCATGTGTCCTGACTGGGAATCGAACCACGATCCTTTGGTTCACAGGCCTGTGCTCAATCCACTGAGCTACACCAGCCAGGGCAATATTCATTCTTAATGTTGCACATTACATGGGTTTGGGAAAGTAATAATAGCATATATCCATAATCATGGTATTGTACAGACTGTTTTCACAGCCTTAAAAATTCTATGTGCTCTGCCTATTCATCCTCTCCTCACATCTGAACACTGGCGACTATTGATATTTTTACTGTCTCAGTAGTTTTACCCTTTCCAGAATGCATATCTTGTATACCTGGGATCATGCAGTATGTAGCTTATTGCACTTAGTATTATGTGTTAAAATTCCCCTATGTCTTTTTATAGCTTGGTGGCTTATTTCTCTTTATAGCAAAATATTTCATTGTTGTATGTACCACAATTTACGAATCCTTCACCTAACGAAGAACACCTTGGCTGGTTCTAAATTGGGGAAATTATGGATAAAGCTACTATAAACATCCATGTGTAGGTTTTTATGCAACATAAGTGTTTGACTCCTTTGGTTAAATACTAAGGCATGTAATTGTCAAACTGTATGGCAAAAGAATGTTCAGGTTTCAAGAAACTACCAAACTGTCTTCCAGAGAAGTGTACCATTTTGGATTCCTACCAGCAATATAAGAGACTTCATGTTGCTCCAGAACCTTACTATAAATTGGTATTATCAATGTTTTAGATTTTGGCCATTTTAATAGGTGTGTAGTAATATCTCATTGTTTTATTTGCATTTGATGATGACATATAGTTAGGTACATCTTTTTCATATGGTTATTTGCCATCTTATGTGTGTCTTCTTTAGTGAGGTGTCTATTAAGATCTTTGGCTCATTTTTTAATCAGGAGGTTTGTTTCCTTATTATTGAGGGTTTTTTTTTTTTTTTTTTTTTTTTTTTTTTTTTTTTTTTTTTTTTTTTTTTTTTTTTTTTTTTTTTTTTTTTTTTTTTTTTTTTTTTTTTTTTTTTTTTTTTTTTTTTTTTTTTTTTTTTTTTTTTTTTGCCTTTGACCAATATCTCCACATTTCTCCCATGCCCCGGTCCCTGGTAACCAGCATTCCACTCCTTTTTTATATGAGTTCACCTCTTTTAGATTTTACATATAAGTGATACTGTAAAGATAATATTTGTTTTTCTCTAATTTATTTCATTTAGCATACCTTCAAGGTTCATCTACATTGTTCTATGTGAAGGATTTTCTTCTTTCTCATGGGTGAATAATATTCCATTGTTTGTGTACATATACTATATGGAATATGTACACATACTGCATGGGATCTCAAAACTTTATCATTCATCCTTTGAAGGTGAATGGTAAGGAAAGGGAAAAATGGAGTCAGATTTAAAACTAGACCCTCCATGTCTGAACATTTAAGATTATACTAGAAAATTAAAGGGGTTAATTATTTCCATTCTCCTTATTAGGAAATCTCATTTAGACTGAGGATCAATGAGCTCTCTTTCTCATTCCATATTTTATAGATATTAAGTAGCACATATTTACATTTTCTTTAGGAATTTCAATTTTTAGGACTTCCTATAAACTTAGTGGGCTGCCTATTAAATAAAATACTGTTATGAAACTTGTAGTAGCTCCAGAATTTTATAAGAAATGAATATGAAAGTATGAGTTTAAGGAAAAATGATATAATTAAATTTATGGGAATTATAGGGGTACTCTTATCTTGGTTGGAGGATTTACAGGATGTCTTTACAATGTGTTTGTAACTATAGCTATTATCCAATTTAGCACCAAATAATTAATAAATGGTGACACCTTTTGTTATGGTTAACATGGACATGTTAGGAAAATGATTGGATGTGAAGAATGCAGCAGGAATTAAACTTGGGGGAAGAATAGATTTGGGGCTGAAAAATTAAGAATGCCTGGAACCAACTACTTCATACTCAACAGTGCATTTTATAAATATGAATAATTATTTTTCATAAGGAGATAAACTAATTAAATATCTTATTCTTCCTTCTTTTGACCACGTTTTTAAAATTTTAGTTTTATTTATATTTTATTATTTTTCCGTTACAGATGTCCCCATTTCCCCCCCATTACTCTCCCTTGCTGTACCCACCACCGAAATTCCACTTTCAATCCTATACCTTTCCTTTTTTCATGGGTCCTTTATACAAGTTTCTTGACTTGACCCTACTACTTCTTTCTCTGTTATTCCCCTGCCTCCTCCCCTCTGGTCACTGTCAGTTTGTTCTTTATTTCAATGTCTTTGGTTCTATTTTGCATGCTTATTTGTTTTCTGGATTAGTTTCCACTTATAGGTGAGATCATATGGTATTTCTCTTTCACATTCTGGCTTTTCACTTAGCATAATGCTCTCTAGTTCTATCCATGTTGTTACGAAAGGTAGAATTCCTTCTTTCTGCTACATAGTATTTCATTGTGTAAATGTACCAAAGTTTTTTGATCACTCATTTACTGATGGGCATTTAGGCTGCCCATCAGTAAATGCACTTGGTTATTTGTGAATTGTGTTGCTATGAACAACAGCACTTGGTTATTGTGAATTATGTTGCTATGAACATTGGTGTGCATGGGCTCTTTTAAATTAGTGTTTCAAAGTTCTTAGGGTATAATCCCAGCTGTGGAATTGGCAGGTCAAAGGCAGTTCCATTTTTAGCTTTTTGAGGAAATTCTATACTGTTTTCCAGAGTGGCTGAATCAGTCTTCATTCCCACCAACAGTATACTAGGGTTTCCTTTTCTCCACAACCTTGGCAACACTTGTCGTTTGTTGATTTGGTTATGATGGCCATTCTGACCAGTGTGAAGGGGAATCTTATCGTGATTATAATTTGCATCTCTCTGATGGCTAAGGATGCTGAGCATCCTTTCATATGTCTCTAGGCCCTCTGTATGTCCTCCTTGGATAAGGGTCTGTTCAGGTTTTTTGCTCATTTAAAAAAATAAGATTTTATTTATTTACTTTTAGAGAGAGGATAAGGGAAGGAGAAAGAGAGGGAGAGAAACATCAGTTCCTGTTGACACCTGCTGGGGACTTACTTGGCTTGCAACCTATGTATGTGCCCTGACTGGGAGTCCAACCAGTGACCCTTTGGTTCCCAGGCCAGAAGTAAATCCACTGAGCCATACCAGCCAGGGCCCTTTGCCCATTTTTTTTTTTAATTGGATTGTTTGTCTTCCTGATGTGGAGTTATGTGAGTTCTTCATATATTTTGGAGATCAAACCCTTGTCTGAGGTACCATTGAAAATATATTTTCTCATAGGTTTGGTTCTGTTTTCACTATGATGATGTTTTCTTTAGCCATGCAGAGGTTTTTAATTGGATGTAGGTCCATCTGTTTATTCTTTCCTTTATATGCCTTGCTCTAGGAGATATAATGACAAAGAAAGAAAACTACAAGTCAATATCAATAACGGACATAGATGCTAAAATCCTCAACAAAATATTGGCAAACTGCATCCCACAATATATTAAAAAATCATACACCATGATCAAACGGATTAATTTCAGGGATGCAAGAATGGTACAATATTCACAA
Organism: Anoura caudifer; assembly: GCA_004027475.1. Classification (NCBI taxonomy): domain Eukaryota; kingdom Metazoa; phylum Chordata; class Mammalia; order Chiroptera; family Phyllostomidae; genus Anoura; species Anoura caudifer. The sequence goes on from PVKU01005440.1 coordinate 90,402, forward strand.
ATCAATAAACGTAATACACTCCACAAACAAAAGGAAAGACAAAAATCACATGATCATATCAATAGATAAGGAAAAAGCATTTGATAAGGTACAGCACACATTCATGATATAAACACTCAGCAAAGTGGAAATATAGGGAGCATTCCTCAACCTAATGACACATAAGAGAATCCTACAGACAACATCACACTCAATGAGCAAAAACTAAAAGCTTCCCCACTAACATCAGGAACAACACAAGGTTGTCCACTTCTATTCAACATAGTATTTGGTGTTTAGTCACAGGGATCAGAAAAGAAAAAGAAATAAAAGACATCCAAATTGGAAAGGAGGAAGCAAAGCTGTCACTATTTGCAGATGATATGATAGTGTACATAGAAAACCCTATAGATTCCATCAAAAAACTACTTGACCTAATCAGTGAATTTGGCAAAACAGCAGAATACAATGTCAATTTCCAGAAATTGAAGGCATTTTTATACAGCAAAAATGAAATATCAGAAGGAGAAATTAGGAAAAAGTCCTGCTTATGATAACAACAGGAAAAATAAAGTACCTAGGAATAAACCTAACCAAGGTGATAAAAGACCTGTACTCAGAAAACTACACAAAACTGAAGAAAGAAATTAAGGAAGACACAAATAAGTGGAAGCATATATTGTGTTCATGGACTGGGAGAATTAACATCATCAAAATGTCCATATTACCCAAAGAAATTTATAGATTCCATGCAATCCCTATTAAAATACCTATGACATATTTCACTGAAACATAGAAAAACATTTCAAAACTTTATATGGAACATAAAATGACTCTGAAGACCTAAGAAATTTTGGGAAAGAACAAAGTAGGAGGGATCACAATACCTGATATCATACTATATTACAAGGCCACTATAAGGAAAGCAGACTGGTACTGGCACAAGAACAGACACATAGATAAATGGAACAGAATAAAGAGCCCAGAAACAAACCCATGTCTCTGTGGTCAATTAATATTTGATAAAGGGGGAAGGAGCCTAAAATGCAGTAGAAAATAGCCTCTTCAACAAATGGTATTGGAAGATCTGAACAGCTACATGGAAAAAAATGAAACTTGACCACCCACATACACCATATACAAAAATAAACTCAAGTTGGATAAAAGATTTAAATATAAGATGAAACACCAAAAAAGTCCCGGAGGAGAATATAGGCAGGAAAATTTCAGATATGTCATGCAGCAATATTTTCACCAATATCATCGAGGTTTTTTTAATTTATTTTAATTGTTGTTCTTGTACAGTTTTCTGTCTTTTACTCCCACCCCAGCCCACCACCCCACCCCTCCCCACCTCCCTCCCATTTCTACCCCGGCTAGTCTTTGTCCATATGTCCTTTATACTTGTTGCTCCAAACCCTCCCCCTTTACCCCTGAAATTCCCTTCCCTCTCCCCTCTGGTGACTATCAACCCCTTCATAATTTCAGTGTCTTTGGTTATATTAACGAGCTTTTAAAGAGTACTTTGTGTATGTTGGTTAACTGTTCTTTATCAATGTGTCTTTTGTAAAGATTCTCTCCTTGCCCAAAGTTTTGAAACTTACCCAAGGCAGAAGTTTCAATTTTAATGAAGTCCAACATATTAGTAATTTCATTCATGGAATGCGGCTTTGATATCTAAAAAAACCACTGATATGCCCAAGGTCATAAGGTTTTCTCCTAAGTTGTCTTCTTAGGAGTTTTACTTTTATGTTTTTTCATTGAGGTCTGTAGTCCATTTTGAGTTAATATTTCTGAAGGGTCTAATATTAAGTGTGCCAGTTCATTTTTTCTTTGCTTATAGCTGTTGAGATATTTTAGTTCCATTTATTGAAGAGACTAATTTTGCTTAATTGTGTTACCTTTGCTTCTTTATCAAAGATCAGTTTGTTATATGTATATTATATTTATATGGCTATTTCTGAGCTCTCTATTCTATTGATCTATTTGTTTATTCCTTTTCCAATACCACATGGTCTTGATTACTGTAGCTTTCTAACAATATTTGTTCTTGAATTCAGGTAGTATTAACCCTCCAAATTTCTTCTCCTTCAGTGTTTTGTTGTCTATTCTGGGTCTTTTACCTCTTCATACTACAGAATCAGTTGGGTAACATCTACAACATAATTTCCTGATACTTCAATTGAGGCTGCATTGAGAATATTGATCAAGCTAGGAAGAACTGACATCTTAGTAAGAGAGGATGCCCTGCCTTGTACCTGATCTTAGTGGGAAAGCTTTAATTTTCTCAACATTAAGTATAATGTTAACTGTAGATTTTTTTTGTAGATAGTTTTTATCAAGTTGAGAAACTTCCCCTCTAGTTTTAGTTTACTGAATGTTGTTGTCATGATAAGTATTGAATTTTGACAAGGGCTTTTTATTTATGTATTTATCAATCTATTTTTTATCTTATTTCTATTTGTATTTCTTCTATACTGCTTATCGCCCTTATACCCTGTTCCACCTTCACACATACCCCTATACCCTGCAATAACCACACTTCTATCCATTTCCATGAGTACATATTTGCTTGATCCCTCCAACTCCTAACCACCACCCTTAAAGCTATCATCCTGCACCCTATCAATGAGTTTGTTTCTATTGTTTGTTAGTTCAGTTTGTTCATTAGATTCCATATATAAGTGAAATCATATGGTATTTATTTTCTCCAACTGGCTTAGCTCACTTAGCATAATGTTGTCTAGGTCTATTCATGCTGTCACAAAGGGTAGAATTTTCTTCTTTTTACAACCAAGTAGTATTTCATTGTGTAAATGTATCATAGTTGTTTTATCTGTTCATCAACAGATAGACAGTTAGTTTCTTCCATATCTTTGTGATTGTAAATAATGCCGCAATGAACACAGTGTTACTTACATCCTTCCAGATTAGTATTTCAGGTTTTATTTCCAGAAGTGAAATCACTGCATCATAAGGCAGTTCCATTTTTAATTTTTTGAGGTATCTCCATATTGCTTTCCACAGTGGGTGCACCAGTCTGCATTCCCACCAACAGTGCACACGGGTCCACCTTTTTCCATATTCCTGACAGCACTTCTCATTGATTTTTTGGTGATAGCCATTCTGGAAGGTATGAGGAAATATATCATTGTGGCTTTAATTGCCATTTCTCTGATAATTAGTGACATTGAACATCTTTTCATATGTCAATTGGCCATCTGTGTATAGTCAAAACAGCATAGTACTGGCATAAAAACAGATACATAGATCAATGTAACAGAACAGAGAGCTCAGGAATAAACCCATACCTTTATAGTCAATTAATACTTCACAGAGAAAGCAGGCATACACAATGGGCTAAAGACAGTTTATTCAATAAATGAAACTGGGAAAATTGGCCAGATATATGCAGAAAAGTTAAACTGAATCACTTTGTATACCACATACAAGAATAAGTTCAAAATGGTTAAAGACTTAAATATTAGGCCCCAAACCATAAAAATTCTAGAAGAAAACATAAGCAGTACAATCTCCGACATTTCTCTTAGTAATATTTTTGTGATGTACTTCCTTAGGTAAGGGAAACAAAATAAAAATAAACAAATGGGATTGCATCAAACTACTAAAAAAGTTTTTGCACAGAAAAGGCACTCATTGAGAAAATAAAAGATAACCTGCTGAATGGGTGAACATATTCACCAATATATCTGATCTGACAAGGGGTTAATACTTAAAATTTATAAAGAACTTATAAAACTCAACATCAAACAAACACACAGACAATCCAATTAAAAATTTGCATAGGACCTAAATAGATACTTCTTTGCATCTTTTTAAATGACCATGTAAACTTTTTATCCTATTGATGTAAGTACCACATTATTTTGATTTTCAAATGTTGAATCAATCTTACACACCTAGAATACATTCTACTTGGTCATGTTGTATAATTTTATCTGTGGTTTTTGGATTCAATTTGCTAATATTTCACTGAGGATTTTTGTATCTATATCCTGAAATATATTGGTGTAGTTTTCTTTCCTTGCAGTGCCATTACTGAGTTTTGCTATTAGGGTAATACTGGCCTCTCAGAATGTGTAGGAACTATATTGCACACATTCATGTTCTCTGAGAGAGATTGCAGAGAATTGGTATAATTTCTTGCTCAAATGTTAACAGAATTCACCAGTAAAACCATCTGGGCCTCTGAGGAGTTTTTGCATTAAATTTTTTAAACTTAATTTTGAGAATATCTTAGAGTATTTGTAGTAATTTTTACAATGTATATCTATATATTTATCACAGAATAAATTATTATATCATACATTCTGCATTTAATTTTATTAATGTATTTTAACTCAGATTTTCACTCTTTGGTTTTTATTTTAGGTGGTTAGATGATATTTATATATTGCTATTTCCCTTTTTTAGAATTTAACTTTAATTTACATATTTAACACATTTATTTTATACTACAGGATGCTACACACATTTTCATACGTTGTGGGTAGAGCAATGAATAATATATTCATACAAACTTCTACTTCCATGGAGTTTATTCTAATATGACAGATATCAAACAAAATAAATATAGTTAAATGAAAGTATTAAAAAATAAAGGAAATTAGTGTAGAAGGTCAGGAAATATGACTTGTGTGAAATATTTTAAATAGTTTTACAAGATTACATTTATAAACAATGAAATTCACCCATGCAATGTATACTATATAGTGTACTGCATGGTGATTATATTTAATAATATGGTATTTTGTACCTGAAATTTACTAAGAGTATATTTTAAATGTTCTCAACCACATACACACCCACAGAGATAATATGAGATAATGAAAATGTTAATTAGCTTGATTATGGTAATCATTTTGCAATGCATATGTATATCAAAATATAGTGTTTACACTATAAATATATACAATTTTATCTGTCAAATATACCTCAATAAAGCAGGAAGAAATTTATAAATAAAAACATACAATATAAAACTTCATGGTGTTTAGTATATACAGATTGTGTAAACATCGCAGCCTCATTTTAGAACATGTATATAGCCCCTAAAACATTATACCTATTTGTAGTCACTTTCTGTTCTCCGATCCCCAGCCCTAGACATCCACTAATCTACTTTCTGTCTCTATAGATTTCTTTAACTTGGACATTTCATATAAATGCTATCATACAATATGTGATATTTCATGACAAGCTTCTTTTATTTAGCACAACATTTTTAAAGTTCTTCCATGTGTACCATATGTCAGTACTTCATTCCTTCTCATGGCAGAGAGTACTTATGCCCTTTGGTAACAGAATAAGAAATTAATTTTAGTCACATGATCTCTCGCATCTGCTCCTTTTGTCTTTATGGTCTGATCATTTGGCAGTGTCTGTTCATGGGTTAATGGGTTATTGAGACTGTCTCAGTTGAGTGAAAGATGACAGAATACATAACAAAAGTTTATTATTATTCTATGTTTATCTGTTTTGATCTCAAAGTAACGATGAAGTTTGGGCCCTTTGGAAAGTGAATACATAGGCTGAGGATTTCTGTATTTCTGTGTTTGTTCAGGACCCATGGCCATAATTTTAGATTTGAAGCTATAACATTTTCTCCATGTCTTTTTGTTTATTTAAATATGGAGAATGCAGAAAGGCCTTTACCACTCATTTTCTGAATGGATAACATTTTCCTATCTCTAGATAGAATTACCAAATTAGATAAAAAATTTCTTAAGGACATGTATTGTGATTGGCTTAGAAATAAGTGAGTGCTTATAAATTTAAATATTTCTGAAATTTCCAGAAATTATGAAAATCGACTTACATAATTTCTCTGTGGAGAAAAAAGGCAGTGTTAATGTAGAAACTAACTCAGCAATGCCTAAGATTTTCAGTTCACACAATTTAGATAATTCGTTATAGGCTGAACAACTAATTTTGGTTTAATAAAAAAGTTGTCTTTTCTGATTTATCGGTGTTAAATTTATTATACACATTGTTTTTTTTTTCCTACTTGTGCATGGTCTTCCAAAATCACACAGTTTACTGGTTGAATAAACTACCATATCTTCAAAATGTTTAAGAGTACTAAACATGTAAATTTTTCAGCAAATTTAGCCATTATTTTATATATTTTATTTCAACAATTATGAGGTTCTTTTAATCTTAATTCCTACAATTGGTTCATTCAATCAAATGAAATATACATAGCATAAAATTTATGTTATTAAACACATTCAGTACCTTCATATTTTTGTGTAATAATTACCAACATTTCTCACAGGGACTATTTTTATGTTTTAAAACTGAAACTTTATAAACATTAAATATTAATTCCTAATTCTCCCTTTTCCCTAGTTACTGAAAAGCATAATTCAACTTTCTATCTCTGTAAATCTGACTCTTTAAGTTATGTCATAGAAGTGGAATCAGATAGTATTGTGCATTTTGTGACTGGCTTATTTCATTTAGCATGTTCTCAAGATTTATCCATGTTGTAGAGCATGTGACAGAATTTCCTACATTTTGATGTTTGAATAATATTCCATTTTGTGTATATTAATATTTATTTTGCTTATTTACTAATCTGTCCATGGACACTTAGGTTACTTCAACAATAATTATGTTGTTTCTTTTTACATGGTGATTTGCATTTATTAACCAGAAAATAATAAAAATGAAACAAATACACTAAAACAAGACAAAACAAAACAAAAAAAAAACAGATCCAGATCAATTCTGTTTTATAAAGACTTGGAGTTGGGTGAACAGTGCTATATTCTGTTATCCAGATATGCGGTGAACCGCTCAGTCTATGCCTCTTCCCTAAAGCACTGACTCAGGGTAGCTTACACCAATTGATTATAAGATCTACTCTGTGTTTCATAACTCTAAAGAGTTTCTTAACTCTTTACTTCAAATTGTGTATTGTTTATAGAGTATTTAATTTGTGAGCATACCCAGTCTTCTATTTTAACATCTACATTTTATTTTTATGTAAGAAGGAGTTTTTCTATTTATTATCCATCTTGTACTCAGTGATTGATTGCTTATTAATTAAATATATTATTTATGGTTAATTTTCCTAAATCATAATATTTTATATTATTAGAATTTTTCTTTCTTCTCTTCCATTTATTACCTTTGGCAAAACTATAAATCAAATATTTGTATATTATTAATATTTTGAATATTCTGTGCTTTTTAAATAATTTGTCATTAAGTTTATTATTAGTTGTAATCTTTTTATTGTGATATTGATCTCATTGCACTGATTGCATATTTTTTATACAGCACTCTTAAGGACAAAGGTGTGTTCTGACACATGCATCATTAAGGGGATTCTGTCTTGTTAATGTCACGGAGGGCACTGACACAAACTGTGATGGTGTGCACAGCTACACACCTGGCCTAGGGGGTAGAGTTCATTGTTCCTAGGCTACAGGCTTATACAGTATGTTACTGCACACACACACAAAATTAAATGCAGCACAAAAGAAAAGATTTGATCAAGACATGATAAACACAAGATGCATGAGGCTGCTGTCTGTTTAATACACTGTTTTACAGCAATCTTTTTCATTGTATAAAATGGGCATGCTGAAATAACAATAAAATGCATAGTTTAGTAAACATGTAAACTAGTAACACAATTTATTATCATTTTCAAGTATTATGTGCTATACATAACTGTATGTGCTATACTTTTATACAATTGCCAGCACAATAGGTTTGTTTACACCAACATCACCACAAAAACATGAATAATGCATTCTGCTCTGATGTCATGACAGCTATGATGTCATTAGGTGACAGGGATTTTTCAGCTTTAATAATCTTAGAGAATCATCATCCTATATGCAATCTGCCATTGACTGAAACATTGTCATTATGTGGCATATAATTATAATTTAAGGTGGGTCCTGGGTGTGTTTTTGATTATGCATAAAATCTCCTGTCCTTTCACTCTGCTTCCAGGCAGATATGGTTGGGTATTTATGTCAAACTGTTGAGCAGAATGTATATAATCAAGGGTACCTGTTTGGCAGGTATGTTTTCCGGGTTCTTTAAGCATTTTATTTGTACTCACAACCTACATACATGTTCTAGTTACTTCCATTTTAGTATTAGTTAATTCATTTTAGAAATTAGTTTATTATTGTATGTTTTTGAATATTTTATAAGTTTCCAATACTTCTCAAGGGGTTTAGATATATTTTCTAAAACCTTAGCAACTATCTGATTCATCTAGCATTCCTGGTGAAATCCTGAGTGCCCATAGTGTTTTTAACAAAAGCAATGAAAAAACTGAAATACCTCCTGACCTTTCCCCATACTGATTTATCTAAAAGCCACACAAATGAACACATTTCCCAGAGAAATCAAGTTTCTTATAGGAGATACCTGGCACTGACATATTATTCAATAAAACTAAGTACTTCCCAAGGCAACCTATTTAGAGCATTCCTCAAAAAGAATACATTACCAACTGCTGAGAGAACACTTTTCAAGCTAAACAAATTCACAAAATCAAAACTAGCAATGGAATGAACATATCTGTAAGCATTTTGTTTTAATGTTAGAATTAAGTTTAAAACATTATTTACAAATTATAAATATGAATTTATGTGTTTAGGTGTATATAATATTGTGACAGTTACAGTTATCTGAAATTAATTTATGAATGTAAGCATCATAGTTTTTGTATTTGTTTTTCAACATTTTTACTGCTGAAAATATGTTTATTTAACATGATTATCTATTTTAGTGTCAAATGTTATAAATGATGTCAAACAAATTAAAATAGGTAAATAGCTTTCCAACAATTTTTTTTGAAATTTTGTGTATTAGAAGAATGAAAGCTAGGCCTCATTTATAACATATTTTTTAAAATGAACTGTCCACTACCTGTGGTTCACTTTACTGATTGACTAGAAAATGCAAAAATAAATCCAAAGCAGTGTTTTAAATTTAAATGAGAACATGGGTATACACGGGTACAAAATGGAAATAAAAAGGAAGAAAAAATGTACCTGCAGAAATTAACAAAAACCTGGTGAGTGTAATTTGATTGCTACTTTTGGTAATAGAAATGTACTAAAGTATAAAATGATTTGTAAATTGTTTGATTGATAAAGTAAAATATTTTGTAGAATATTAATATGCTGGAAGTTCTAACAAGAATCTATGATTCCATCTACTAGGAATTTAAATATTTTAGTTCCTCACCTATAATACGGAATCACTGACATTTTATTTCTTTGTGGATGTGTGTTTTTATAAAACATAATATGTTCTTGTCATCTGGTAGTTTCTAGAACCAAAGAAAAGGAAGGAAGCCATAAGAATCAGCTTCTTCATGGATTATTGAGGAAGTTTTTCGAATGGCTGTACAACATCCAACCATTGTCCAGTACAGATCTGTAGCCTAGAAAAGCAGAAGAGTAAGGAGAAATCCTTAGAATTGTAGTTCTCAACATAATGAAGAAAAGCGCGACTGAATTTTTCTTGTTAAAAATTTTTTTGTAATGTAAGAGTAAATTTTCTACTCCCTAAACCAACTCAAATAGAGCAATTCCAAGGAAATCACTGGGGCAGCTGCGGGGAGTTGTTTCAGAAGGGGTGAGGCCAACTTCTACTCAGATGCTGGGTGCGCTGATCATTGCCTGTGCAGGGGTGAGTAGGCAGGAGTCAGGACAGGCATGGTGAGTTGGTATTTCTTCCCTATCTTCTTTCAACTTAACCTGTTGTTTCTTCTAAACTCCATTTAGATTTATATTTACATTGTGATAGTCCCTTCTAAATTACTTGAAACTGTGTATATATGACCATGAGCAGAGCACTGAAGGAAATGCACTTGTCAAATAATACTGAAGTGGACTAGACAATCCTAAATTATGTAAAACAAATACAAATTAATTAAACCCCTAAAGTTTAGATTTTTCCTCCTCTGCTCATTTGTTTTATTTTTTCTTAAAGCATATTCTGTGAAACAAAGATATCTAGAGGTGATCCTCAGTATTATTTGAATGGAAATATCAAGTAAAAAATTCACTATCAAGATGATTGGTCATCCAGTTGTTATGGAGACGGGCTAGTCAAGGACTTTAACTTCATGACAAGTTGGTATTTTTCAGTAGAGCACTACTAGAAATAATATTTCAAAACAATTACATTCAAGTTGTCTGACCCCTTGACATGAAAATAATTTTTTAAAGTGTATCTTCTTACATTTTACTTTATATTTCTTTTTCTCAATACATGCTGTGATCTTTCTCACTTTTTAAGATATTAAATGAATGAGAAAATATTTTCTTCTTTTTAACAATGAGTGAAATAAATTAATTTTGTGCTATAATATATAAATCTTGGTGGTTTTTTTTTTTACTTTCAAGATTTTTTCTCAATTGCAGGGGCATATATCTTGATGCATTGCTTAATATGCAACAAAAGAAAGTCTCCCATGAATTTTGTCTCACATGCATTGGCTTAGTGAGAGAGACTGAGCTCTTTTCTACGGCCTCATGATTCATATGATAAGAGAAGTGACAGGGCCCTTGCTGTGTTTACTGCTATTTTTGTGGTATTTTTCAGTACCATCTCATATCATTAAGTCTTTGGAAAGGCTTTCCTTTTCTTAAATTTAATTAACACTGAATGTGCTTTGAGAACCCAACAAATGATTGACATTATATCCTTTAAATTGATATCCATCACATAGAAATTAAGTGGCTAATCAGTAGTACACACTGTGTGCATAACTGCCATACTTGGTGAAGTTGTGTATGTTTTAGTTGACAATTATGATCAATTAGACTTCTAAGTTTAAAAATGGATAGTCAAAAAAACACATTGTGCTATATAACAGCACATGTAGAACATCCCTTCCAGCCACCCTGTAACCATTAAGGAAAAGAAGACTCGGAATTTTGAAGCCTTAGCTGATAGTTTGACAGTTATTACCCCAGAGACCCTGAGACCAGACTTCATTTACCTGTATGTTGGCCCAATGATTTTTTAATTTTTCTAGCTCTCTGAGTATATAGAGATAAATGCTAAATGGAGAAACAAATAGAGCTATAACCTAGTTTTTTTTTTTTTTTTTTTTAATAAATTGTGTTTAATTTATACTCCGGAAAGAACAGTTACATTAAAATTTAGATGCATGCCGAATTATTTCAAGGAACCATCTTTCCACTAATTTTGCAGAATAAAAATGTTATTGAACGAGAATTTCATCAATTTGTTTTCAATCTGCAAACATATCTGTATTTCTTTTGTATTATTTTTCCTTTCTTTAAGTTACAGCATAATAGAGATTTTTAAATCTGTTCAAAGTGATCCTTCTGTCTGTGCTCTGTATCTCCCCCACTGGACAAAACGTTTTCTTGAACCTCACTCTCCCTCTTGTGTAGGACTTTTATTTCCTCCTCTGGTAAATCCCTCCTGTGAACATTTAAACATGATTAGTCCTCTCTTCCCCTTAAAGGAAGTCTTTAAATATCCTACTGTTCACAGCTACTGCATTGGCTAGCTCCTTTTTTTTCACAGTAATTATGAAAGAATTTACTATATACCCAATCTCTAAGTCTTCACTTTCATTCACCTCTCAAACTATTATAATCTGATTTATAGCACTTAACTTGCTCTAAGACCATCAGTGCCCTCTAGATTATTATACCTAATACACTTTTCTCAGTGCTATCACTGATTTTTCTAGTGTCTAATTCTCTTTAGCATATCTTCTTCAAAACTTCCTTTTTTCATTTTTATTGTTTTTTTATTACCATTTAGTCTTACACCCCCTCCTCTGCCCTAGCAATCACCACACTGCTGTCCATGTCCATGAGTCCTTTTTTTTTTTTTTGCTCAATTCCTCCCTGCCCTTAGCTGACATCCTGCTCTCTGTCTAGGAGTCTGTCTCTATTTTGCTTATTCAATTTGCTCATTAGATTCCACATATGAGTGAAATCATGAGATACTTGTCTTTCCCTGACTGGCTTATTTTACTTAGCACAATGTTCTCCAGGTCCATCGATATTATCTAAAAGGGTAAAACTTTCTTCTTTTTGATGGCCAAGTAATATTCTTTTTCACTGGCATAACTGATTCTGTAATTCTGGCTATCAATCTACTTTTTTTTTCTCTTAAAAGAGTGAGAGAAAGAAACATGAATCTATGGTTGCCTCTCATGTGCTCCCCTACCCCCACACACTGAGGACTTGGCCGGCAACCCAGGCATTGCCCTGACTGGGAATCCAACTGGGAACCTATTGGTTCACAGACAGGCGCTCAGTCCACTGAGCCACACTAGCCAGGGTTCCTTTTCCACTTATAATTCCTGAGAAAACAAATTTATTATCATGGCTGCCTCAGTGATCATCTATCCTGATCCTGATGACTCAAAATTAAACAGCTGTAATATTAGTGCTAATGTTCCTAGTCATAAATCTAACAATGTTTTGCCATCAGAAGTTTTATGTTTTATAAATTCCATCAGTCATGATTACAAACATGACTGCAATTTCTCTTTTCAAAGGTGCTCCTATAATTGAGTAGCATCTTTCTATCACTATCACTCACACCAGTTTATACTGTCACAGTTTATTAATAAATTACAAAGTCCCACTTATTCACTTATTCAACACTCATATTTTTCTGAAAACGTAAAATACTCATTTAGTTCTCTGGATTAACTCAACAGTTCTCTAAATAATCCCACTATCTCCAGCTTTGCTTCCCTCTAATCCACAGTTCACACAGAGCTCAGAATGATCTTTGAAATGCAAATGTAACCATGCAGCTCTGCTTCATAAAATCTTTGAAATGATTCCCCCACTGTGCTTAAGATAAAAACCGGAGATCTTAATGATAATTTGTAAGGTTTTCTCTGCTGTTTTTATCTTTCCAATTTACTTCTCACTATCTCTCCTACAAAATGAAATCATACTAAATGTTCTTTAAATCTCTTAAAGCATCACACCTTCTCTCAAATTTATCCTATTACTTATGTGCTGCACAGTTACTCCTGTCTGAAATAACTGTGTATATTTCTTTTATATGCAGGCTATACTTTTGGTGTGTCACCTTATCACATGTATGTAGTATACCATAGTGTAATTGCTGATTTTTCCGGCAACTCTAAAATATATCATTAGCTCCATAGTAGCAAAGCTATGTTTTTCTAGTTTTTTTTTTTTGTACCCAAAGCAAGCATGCTGTTTGACAATAGTAACAGTTAAGTAAATAGTTTTTGAATAAAAGAATAAATGAATATTTGACCTTTGTTGTAAGTCAGGTAATTATAATTTATATTTGTTTTTACTTTTTAAGGTGCATGTGTTTTTTATTTTTATTTTATATTTTTATTTTTTAATTAAGTATAGTTGGTATGCAATACTATATTAATTATATTAGTTTTAGGTGTACAATATACTGATTTGACAGTTTTGTACCTTACAATGCTATTACCCCACTAATTCAAGTGCTCATCTGCCACTGTGTAAAATTATCACAACATTACTGATCCTTTACGTTTTTCACCCATCCCTTCATCCCCCTTCCCTCTAGCAGCCATCTCTGTGTTTGAGTCTTTCTATTTTTTTGTTTTGTTTTGCTTGTTCTTTTGTTATATTTTTTTTAGATTCCACATATAAGTGACACTGTATGATATTTGTCTTTCTCTGTCTGACTCATTTTACTTAGCACCCCTGTGTTCATTGCATAATTATTGGTAGTAACCTAGACATGGAAGAAACCTAGGTTTCCATGGAACATTGCACAGCAATAAAAAAGAATGAAATCTAGCCATTTGCAACAATATAGCAGATTTAGAGAGTATTGTGTTAAGTGTTTGTTGTTTTAGATTGGCCAGTGTGTAGTGGAATATCCTTGGGAACTAATCTGTGTGGTATCTGATATGCTGGATACTGCCATGTTATATTAATTTTCTCCTGGAAGGGAAATAAGACTATTGATTGTTGCTATTGTTTTTAGGCAAATATGCTGAAGTCTCTGGGCACCAGCTAAAAGAAAGCTACCTTCTGTCTTCTGGGTAGCATAAATGGTCAGTAGTTAGGTCTGAAATTAACAGTTTATATTTGTGTACTAATATGCCATGTCAAAAAGGCTGTTTGTTCCAAGCTTCTCTTTGAAACTTGTATTAACTTCCTTTTTGACAGTAAATGAAGAAGAAACTAAACAATAAAAATAAGTGTGTGTGTGCATGTATGTTTGGACATGTTTGCACCTGTGGTTGGATGTCTTCATGTGTCTTTAATTTCCAACCTGCATGTAAAACTTGTAAAGTCAAGCCCTGACCTAGTGTCCAACCCTTCGCACCCAACAAAAATGCCTGAGGTCGCCTTATAGCAAATTACAGGCAAGACCTCTACTTTGCCCTCACACTGAGTAAATGGTGCCAAATCCACAGTTCTGGACTGTTTAAAGATCAAAGTTTCCATAAAAAAGAAGTAAAAACATAACTAATTTCCTTCTCTTGCTGTCTCACTATTTATTCAGTAAAAGTTTTTTTTTTTTAATAATCAAAATTTATTTTGACTCGGGAAGAAAAGACCTAAATTCATCATATCCCTAAGCAATAATACTAATCTATTTTACCCATAGTTATTTAGTTATATTATTTTTACACCATGGTATTTTTCATAGATTGTTTATTCAAGGATGAAGGGGGTGGAGGAAGTGCATTTGTGTTTTGTTCTCATGCCAAAAGAGTGTATCTTTTGGCATGAGAACAAAATTGCGGCAAGAAGCTTATATTTATAAAAGCACAAAATATATGGTTTCATAATCACTTTGAATTCATAGCTAGAGAGATATGCTTTAAGAGGACAAGCAATGTATCCAATATCTTAAGGCTTGTGAATTGGCAAACCAGAATTTTACCTTGGGAAGGCTTGCTATAGAGCTTCCATTAATCATATACTACTTCACTACTTAATCACCATAAATTACTAGGGATCATCAGATCCATTTTGGCAATAATTTGGGAGAGTTTTTTTTTAAGATTTTTATTTATTTAATTTTAGAGAGGGAGGACAGGAGGGAGAAAGAAAGGGAGAGAAACATCGATGTGCGAGAGAAGTATTGATCGGTCCTCTGTACCCACGCCCCAACCAGGTGCCAAACCTGAAACCCAGGCATGTGCCCTGACCTGGGAATCAATTCATCAACCTTTCCTTTTGCTGGATAACACCCGACTAACTGAGCCACACCAGTCAAGGATTATCTCAAATTTCGAACTACCTGGACTGTTTTATCATAAAAAATAACAATAATGTTATCTTACTGTATTTGCCAACACAGTAGACTTCCATCTAAATTTAGAGTTATCAAGCAGAAGCAATATATATAACTTATCTTGAAAAAGCAGTCTTAACCTGGAAGCTGGTATAAACAGGCATCTCAGTAAATGATTGATGGGAAATGAATATTTTATTAGCATAACCTACTTCAGTTTTGCTAAACTCATCTTTCCAAACCTCTTTTTTTCTCACATAATATTAGATGAAATAAAAATAAAGATAGTCATCTAAGTATAAAAATTATCTGATAATGCCTAGGGTATCTTGGATTTTGCAAAAAAGAAAGAGAAAAGGAAAATATTAAGGAAAAAATAAAGCCATGTTGAGGCAGAATGATAGGACCTTTTAAACTATAAACATTAATTTAATATTATGAATTTCGCAAGGTTTCTTACATAAATAAATTGATTGATAAAGTGGTTTTGTAAATGAGCTTTGACCCACCAATGAACCAAAATAGTCTTCCTAGTAAACCATTAAACATTCTTTTTATTAAAGCCTTTTATTATTATATAAAAATAAGGATGTTATGTTTAATAAGTTACCTGACAGATCTCAACTGATTAAGCAGAAATGTGTTTCGAGTCCCAGTCACAATAACCAAAGTGAAATAAAGAAGGTGGCTTGGAGCTAAACAATTAGCTTATGAAATGAAGTACATGCAAACTTTTAAATATTTTTTTATGTTCCTCAGAGTTACATTAGTCTATACATTTCTGGAAAAAGATAAATATTAATGTAGTCCTATTAAGTATCTGGAGCAATTTGACATGATATCTTCTAGAAAATTAGAAGCTTCATTCTATCCATGACATTCTTGAAACATTACAAAATCTTCCATTTTACACATCTTGAGTCATATTTCACTTTTGTTTTAAATTAACAAAAACATTCAAATCTGAATTAATTTTAAATGCAAATATTAAAATGCATCATACTTATTATTTCTCCCTCAATAATCTAAATTAAATTACTGCAATGCAGGATATTGAATAATCAGTGCTAATTTTATATCATTTACACCAACTAGGCAGTGCTTTCTTCTTATAATTATTTCAGGAGTTTTACTTTTTTTAACGGATGGGTATTGGCACATGAACTTCATATGCAATATAAAATGAGTTTGAATATTTCAAATAGGCAATGAAAGTCTAAAGGGTTTGTTATTTTAAATCATTTTGGTATGGTTGTGATTCTCAATATATCATTCATGTTTACTCATTGTTCAGGTGAGAATAATACATAATTGGTAATAAATCAATTAATGTAAGGTGATTATTTTAAAATTCAGTTATGTTCTTGCTATAGAGAATCAAAAGAACATTAAGCACTGGGGATTCCTACTGTATATATGCAAATCCCACATTTTCCATCTAGTACACATTTGTGAGAATTTGCAACAGATGCAAATAATGTATGTTAGTAGTTTGTAGAGTTGGTTCAATTATTCAATTAACTATACTTCTGAAGCTTTCAAATGCATTCTGCTGGAGATTTGAGACATCCAGCTTGAAAAATTAACCACTAGGTTTTTAACTAGAATTCAGCAGACAATGCATGGTACTACAAATTAAAGAAACAAAGAGAAAATGCAGTTTAAATTTTGAAGGACACACAACATAAGAAAGATAAAAAATGAAATATAAACATGTGTAGTCCTATTTTGACCTGCCACAACAGGAAATAAATTGAAGCCTGTATAAAGTACTTACCATTATGAAAGATGACTTTAGCAAAGCATCCTTACAGAGATAGAAATATCCATTAACATAAACAAAAAGAAACACATGAAGAAATATCAAGTGGAATGAAAAGCTAATGAAAATTGAGATGTACACTAATGTACACTAAATCATATCAACTCAGCAGTTAAAAGGCTCATATTACAAATTTAATATGAGAGATAATTAGAAATGATAGTAAATGAACATGTGAATTATTTTTAAGGAAACTAAGTTGGATTTAATATATGATTGAAATGCCAATTTTATTTTATTTTTTAATTATATTTTATTGATTATGTTATTACAGTTGTCCCATTTCTCCCCCATCATTCCCCTCCACCCTGCACACCCCCTCCCACCCACATTCCCCCTTTAGTTCATGTCCATGTGTCATAAGTTCTTTAGCTTCTACTTTCCCCAGAGTATTCTTACCCTCCCCCATCTATTTTCTACCCACCATCTATATGACTTATTCTCTGTACCTTCCCCCCCCTCTCCTCCTCCCACTCCCCTGTTGCTAACCCTCCATGTGATCTCCATTTCTGTGTTTCTGCTCCTGTTATAGTTGTTTGCTTATTTGCTTTTGTTTTAGGTGTGGTTGTTAATATCTGTGAGTTTGACCATTTTAATTATAGAAACCAAAGGCAATATGCATAACTTTAAAGTAAGATAGTAAGTGCGACAATAGCATATTGTTTTGTAGTAAGTAAATAAATACAAACAAACAAATAGAAAATTTTCAACAACAGAAAACAACAAAGTGGTCCAATCTTATAAATTTTTTAAACTAGCATAACCAGAAAGCTGTGCTTGGGGCAGCACATAATACCCTCCCAATCCTCCATGTCTCCACCCCAAATGGATACATTTTTAGGAGGCAAATTTCTGAAAACTATAGAAATGCATTCATACTTATAGAGTTGCAGATAGAGGGATAAGAAGGAAGCTCAAAATAAAAATAATAAAAACCCAAAGAGTAGATTTTCCACCAGTTAATTTAGGATATAATCAAACTAAGACCATTTCCAACAATCAAAAATGCAAGGAAAACTGACAATTAAATCAGTTTATCGCTAGAAATAAAGAAAACTTAAGCAACAATGAGAGAGAAAATAGGAGAGAAATATAAATGGAAGCAAAGTATGGGAAGAAGAGACATTGAATCCTCTTTTCCTAGGCATCTCACCTTTAGTGATAAACAAAAATCAGGGACTCGAAATTACAGATATTAATTCATTCTCTTCTTTTGAGTTTGTGAGTGACAGTAGCTGCTGCTGTATACATGATATTTAAATGCAAGAAACAATAGCCAAAGCTGGCATGTTCCCACACTTCAAAGTCTAATGGCCTCCCCTATAAGAATAAAAAGTACATTTATAAGGTAGAGTAAACCCTACACAGTCTATTTGATACAACATAGACTACATTCCATGTACACCAAGCCAAACTGAGCATTTCTTTAGCTGAGCTTTCCTCTCCTAACTATGCTCTCAAAATACCTAATAATAAGTACAACATATACCATTAAACCCTTAAGCTGCAGTTGTATGGAGAAAAACAACTCTCACAGTAGGGAGAAAGTCACCCAAAGTCAAAGAAAGTTTCCCAAGATGAAGTGATATTTCACACAATTCCCTGGCTGGGCAAAAATGAGGAAGATAAATAACAACAAAAGATAACTTGTATATAAAGAAAAAAATAAGAAAACCAAATCACAAATAATATGAATCAATCATTAAATTAAATTACCACAAGAAATAAAAAAATTAAGCATGGTTGCCCCATGCTATAGCTGAAAATAATTAGAACATGAATTTGTTGACTATTTATATAACAAGTTTGTAATGATTTATATTTACTGCTAATCATATACACACTTATCATTATGTTCCCTTATCTGCAGAAGTTTTGTTGATATAAATTGACATTGAGTAGGTAGTCCTAGGCAACAGGTTGAGTTCTTGTCAGCTCCCAGTATCTCTTCTACTCCTTGAACAAGCAGGCCAACCCAGGGCATGTTTGCTTAATGACGATGGCAGAAATGCAAGCAAGCCCAAATGTGCAAGCAAATCTCTAGCCTCACTTGGCATCATATATTAATATTCCATTTAAAAAAATCAAGTCATGTGGCCAAGAATTACCAAGTGGTTCAGAGTAGTTTATGTCTGTGAGATATACAGAGCAGATATATAAGAATAAGGGCTTGTATACAGAAAGGGGTAAAGAATTGGGGCCAAGAATTTAATGCATAATAAAGAATATCAATGATGATGTGTTAAGTCAAGATTATGAGAATTCAGGTGGTAGGTGTAGCAAAAGAAACATCTTTATGCAGCTGCCAGATCATTATGGAATAGCAAGAAATCAAATGGAGGACTGAAAACTAAATTTCATACATAGCTTAAGATCTAGTGAAATCAAAGTAAAAGAGCAATAAAATAATTAGGCAAGATTATATGGGAGAAAAGAATATTCAACATAGGTCCTGGCTGGTGTGGCCTAGTGGATTAAGTGCTGGCCTGTGAACCAAAGTGGTGCGTGCTCCATTCCCAGTCAGGGCGCATGCCTAGGGTGCAGGACCAATCCTGCAAATTGTAAAGTATCATTGTACAGGAGAAATTGATGCAAAAGCATAAATAGCAAGTTGTAATTGAATTATGAAACTTCAAAGGTAAAGGAAATTCATTTAGAGAAATATTTAAATTTCTTCCACAGCAGTGACAAAGAATGAGTCTTGCTTCATACATCTCAATAACAAGATGAAATTTCATAAGTTAAAGAAATAGTTGTAATTTAGGATTTATTGTATTGTTTATACTTTCTCATTGTATGATTACATATTGACTATTAAAGAACAAACAAGGGCTTTTTTCTTACTATGACAGACAGCATGGCTGGTTTGAGAATAACCCTTTTGATTAAAACTAAAATACAATCTGAATAAGGCTTCCATTTTTAGATAGATTGCAGAAAGGCATAAAGTAATGTCATTCTTGAATCAATAAAACCAAACTGGCTAAGCTACAAAACAATAATTTTTTAAACTATGCCTATAAGAAAACTGAAGACAAAAAGAAACCTAAGTCAGTAAAATTCCAGAAATGGGAAGCAAAGAAAGTACAGGGAAAACAAGTAACAAAGAAATAGAACTCAGGTCACTGAAACTCTATGGTGCATAATATTTTAATCTGTTCAACAAAAGATTAGACTTCTTTAGGTCTCTAAAATTTCTCAAAATATATTTCAAAATAATCTGCATATTGCAAATAAATAATGCTTTCCTTGTTTACCAAGTCATTAAATATGCAGTGTAGTATATTTTTCTATAGGCTAAAACATATATCATAAATACTATAATCAAAACACAGAACATCACATTTTAACAGATGTGTGTTATAATTCACTGTTGTAAGTTAGATGACTTTAAAGTGTGTGTGTGTATATATTTAGAACAAGAAATGATAGAATAGACTTTATAAAAATCACCAAGATGTGAAATTTTTACTACAATAAGTTAAGTAAAAATAAACTTAAGGAAGAGAAACAGGCTCAATAAAATCTCAGGAAAGTGCCCTGGCTGGTGTGGCTCAGCGGACTGAGCACAGCCCTGTGAACCAAAGGGTCGCTGGTTAGATTCCCAGTCAGGGCACATGCCTGGGTTGCGGGCCAGGTTCCCAGCTGGGGGCATGTGAGAGGCAACCACGCATTGATGTTTCCCTCTCTCCCTCCCTTCCCCAATGTCTAAAAAAATATTTATTTAAAGATTTTTAAATAAAATCTTTAAAAAATTGAAGCTTTAAAAAAATTCAGTGAAGTGTATTTCTGGATGAAGCATCATTAGCCTTGTCAAATGAAATATAATTAATTCAAGGAATTGGATACTATATTAAGGCTATTTAAGGTAATAATTTTCTGTATGTTTTGGCTCTTAATAGAAAGTAATTAATTTCACATGATTCTATAAATTTCATAAAAGTAGGAAAACGTTAGGTACTTAAGGAAATCTACCTTTGTCAAAATTTAAAGGTCATTAACTTTTGGGTTAAACCACAGTTTTAATGTTATAGACATTAGCTCATCTGTCATATACTTGACATTTCAATATGTTCATTACATCAAAATAAAATTATCTGTAAAATATCTATTTTTGAAGATATTTTCTACTTTCCACCAAAACATATTTTTCCTACTATAAATAGCTTTGATATTAAAAAAAATACTAGTTTATTTATGTATGGTTTTCTCATCTGAGCATTTCTTTCTAAGCATTTCAATAATAATTACATGTACTTCAAAAATGTTAACTGACAATAGGAGATTTATAGAAGCATATTTACTAATTAATTCCTTTATCACCTAATGCTGTTGAATAATCTCAGAAAACTTGTTTGTCTAAAATATGAATTATCAGAGGCTAATCATTTTATATGATATATTTTATATACAATATTTTGGTTTAATATTGTACTGATAAAACATATTTTAATCTTTATTTTAACCTTTGTTACTTTAATCATATGAAATTTTCATTCTCATAATTCCAAAATGTTAAATATCAACATATTCTTATGGTCACCCCTAATATACATTACACTGTCAATTCTAACGTTGTAAAATATAAATAGCAATATTATGTGCATTAAAATGAAATGTAGTCTAAAAGAATATTAACGATGGCTATACCATATTGCAAAAAGAAGGATATTTTGTTAAATATTTTGTTTGTGTTATATTTAAATTCTAAAATGAACACATATTATTTTTATAATCAGAATATCATCACATTTTTACTGATAAAGCATACTATTGAATATGAAGCAAATAATACAAAATCGTGGAAAAACTAAGTATACACTTGAATATATATTGCTTAGAATTTCTTCTATATAAAAAGTACCACATCATATTTCCAAATATCACTTAGCATCCTCTGAGTTATTTATTTTCACCATCGTGGCAGACAGTGTTTGCTGTTCACTAAGAAATCTTATTGCTTCTTCTTCTTCAGTAGAGACATAGTCTACAGTTCCTAGTCTCATAGTGAGATATGACAATATGAAATGAGCTCCAGTGAAAGGGTATTAGAGTAAATGATATGGGTCTTTACAGAGCTTTTAAGACATTTATTTCCTGTCTTTACATTCTCGTTCTCCATCAACTGACCAGAATCATAAGATTACAAAATTTAAGAGATGGTGAAGCCATATGGAAAAGAAGCCTCATTAAATGATTCATAACATATAAGAGAGCCAATAAAAAACACCTAAATTCAAGACAGTTAAGTGAACAAGAAAATAAACATACATATTATGTTGATACAATTTTTATTACAGTCTTTGGGCTCCTTTCTAATCTAGTCATTACCCCAACATTTATTGAGAAAGAAAAGGATCTTGTCAGAAAAAATCAATTATTAAATGCTTAAAAATACAAGGAATTAAAAAGTATTTGAAAATGTATATAATGATATACAAAATCATAATTGAAATATCTTTTTGATTAGTGTTAATTATGGACACTGATATTTCCTCTTGGAAGCCCTATGTATGTCATAGGGTATCCAGATTCTCAGCTTTACATCCAACAGATGATTTGAGAACAGTTAATCTCAACAAATGTAATATTTTATCTATATGTATATGCATATTTTTGGTAATTAATTCACCTCTATTTTTCTACACATTTAACTCTACTATATATATCTTCATTGTCCATCTCCTTCCCAATTTGTGTGTCTCTAACTCGAAACTCCATGTGATTCCTGTTCTTGAGAATGATGAAGCAGCTTGGGGCTGACCAAAACTTTTTTTGAAAGAGAACATGAAATAACAAGCGTAAAGTGCCTCTGTAAGGCATATCTCAGAGGTATTGCAATTTTAGTTCCAGACCACCACAATAAAGTGAGTATCACAATAAAGCATCATTATCTTTACTGGTGGAAGATCTTGCATTTTCAAAACAAAACAAAACAAAACAAAAATGCAACATCTGTGAAACATAATAAAGAGAAGCGCAATGAACTGAAGTTTGCTTGTACATCATGTGAACGCATTAAAAACAGAGAAACAGTTGATGCACTAAGACTTCAAGAAAAACACACTAAGGGAAGGAAAAGAGAATTGGATTCTGCAGCTTTATATTTTCTTAAAGAACACATGCCATAAGAGCGAAAAAGATTTAAGGATCCAGGCAAAAAACAAAAACGAAAGCTATCAGATGGCAACTACTAAGAATCGAAGAGACTTGGATAGATTTTGCTGCTTCACAGGAATAGAGAGATATAAAAGATTTGAAGGGCAGGTGATCCTGTAAGAAGAAAAGAGTGAAGAGCTGAGATCTACATTGAAAAAAAAAATTAGAATTTAAAACCTAACTGGTGAGCAACCCTGTGTTATGGCAGGACCTCTGCTGGCGCCTGGAGGTCCCAGCCCTAGAGGCCAACCAATTGTAAATACTGCTAAGTCGACAACTTCCTGTGTGTAGTCTCAGGTTCTTGAGTATAATTAAGACTCTATTGTCTTAGTAAAAGGAAATAGAAACACTCTTTGGAGACCATTAACAAGAACATCAAAGCCAAAGAGCACACATTATAAGCAGTCAGAGAATTAGACCCATTACCTTCAGAGCTGCAGCAATTAGATTATTTTAATGTTTACAATGGAAACTTAAAGAAATAAAATCTATACACAGAGCTAAAAAGAAAAAAAATCCCAGATTAGATACTAAGATAAAAATACCTTTCCATTTTAGATATATGTATATAAAATATGTTTTAAAAAAGCAAATATAGAGTCATTTGTTGCCAACCTATCTGTGCTAAAATATGGTTAAAGTTTTTCAAAATAAAGAAAACTATGTTTGACAGGAATATAGATATGCAAGAAATAATCAAGAGCTATAAAAAGGCAAATGTGTAGGTAAATATAAATCAAAATTTACTGTACCAAATAAATTTTTATTGTGTAGAATATATTTTTATTTTTTAGTTTTTTATTGTTGTTCAAGTATAGTCACCTCCATTTTCCCCCCACCACTCTCCCCTGCCCCAATGACCCTCACCTCCCACTCTCAATCTTACCCCCCTTTGGCTTGTCCATGGGCCCTTTATACACGTTCCTTGATGACACTTTCCCTTCTTGCCCTTGTTATCCCCTCTCTGCCCTCCCTTCTGGTTACTGTCAGTTCTTTATTCAATATTTTGCTTGTTTGTTTGTTTTGTTGATTAGGTTCCACTTATAGGTGAGATCATATGGTATTTGTCTTTGTGTATATTTAGATTAAGAATACTTGACAGTAACATAATGGTAAGAAAACTTACATGAATTTAGTGGGCTTTTTGGCCCTCTTTTTGAAGGAAAATGCTAAAAGTAATATTTTGTGTTATACTGTAATAAATCAATAATAAATATTTTTAAACTAAGACTTTTTGTAGATACTAAAATGTAAATTACCAGGCTAATAGATGGAAAATATATTTTAAAATATTTATTATATTTCATTGTTCTTTGTTATTATCGTTAACACTAATACAGATAGTACTCTCTCCCTTTCCCTGCCTCCATTAATCTCCCACTCCTCCTTTCCTCTGACCATCACCACACTGTTTTCTGTATCTGTGAGTTATGCATATACAATCTTTGGCTAATTCCTTTTTTTTCTTTCTTCCAGTCCTCCCCATACCACTCCCCTTTGACAGCTGTCAGTCTGTTCCATGTGTCCATTACTCTGTTTCTATTTTGATTGTCAGTTATTTTGTTCATTATATTACACATATGAGTGAGGTCATATGGTATTTGTCTTTTTCTGTCTGGCTTATTTTACTTAGCATAATAACTTCCAGGCCTATCCATGCTATAGCAAAAGGTAAGATTTCCTTCTTTTTATGGTCGGCCATATAGTATTCCATTGTGTAAATGTACCACAGCTTTTTTATCCACTTCTCTACTGATGGACATTTGGGTTGTTTCCAGATCTTGGCTATTGCAAATAGTGCTGCAATGAGCATAGGGATGTATATATTCATTCCAATTAGTGTTTCAGGATACTTAGGATAGATTGCCAAAAGTGGGATGGCTGGGTCAAAAAGCAGTTCTATTTTTAATTTCTTGAGGAAACTCTCCATACTGTTTTCCACAATAGCTGCACCAGTCTGTATTCTCCCCCAACAGTGCACTAGGGTTTCCTTTTCTCCATATCCTCACCAGCGCTTGTTGTTTATTGATTTATTAATTCTGGCAGGGATAAGGTGATATCTCATTGAGGTTTTAATTTGCATTTCTCTGATGATTAGTGTTGTTGAATATGTTTTCATATGTCTTTTGGCCATCTGTATGTCCTCTTTACATAAGTGTCTATTCAGGCAGTTTGCCCCATTTTTTAAGTGGATTGTTTCTCTTCTGGTGTTGAATTGTATAAGCTTTTTATATACATTGGAAATCAACCCAGTATTTAATGTATTATTAGTGATCTAAAAGAAGGAAGAAAGGGAGAAAAACTATTTAAAGTGTAAACTGGTAGACATAAATCTGAATGTGAAAATAATTATATTAATGCAAATGAACAAAATATTCCAAAGATTAAAAAATCCAAAGGCATGGGGAGGGCTGGGGCGGTGGGATGAGATGGGAGTAGAAAACAGAAAACTGTATAAGAACAACAATTAAAATAAAATTTTTAAAAAATCCAAAGGCTAAGATTTTTTGACAGCCTTTTAAAAGCTCAACTATAAACCATTTATTATATATATAAATATAATTCATGACACCATAAACATCCTAGAGGAGAACATTGGCAGGAATATCTCAGACATTCCATGCAGCAACATCTTCACTGATATGTCCCCTAAAGCAAGAGACATAAAGGAAAGAATAAACAAATGGGATCTCATCAAATTATAAAGCTTCTGCATGTCTAAAGAAAATAGCATTAAAATGAAAAGAGAATGAACTATATGGGAATGCATATTTGCCAATGATGCCTCAGACAAGGGTTTGATCTCCAAAATATATAAAGAACTCTCATGGATCCACTCTAAGAAGACAAGCAACTCAATTAAAAAATGGGCAAAAGACTTGAACAGACACTTTTCCAAGGATGATATACAGAGGGCCCAGACACATATGAAAAGATGCTCAGCATCACTAGCCTTCAGAGAGATGAAAACCATAATAAGATACCTTTTCACACTAAATGGTCATCATAAACAAATAAACAAGTGTTGGAGAGGATATGGAGAAAAGGGAACCCTAGTGCACTTTGGAGGGATGCAGACTGGTACAGCCACTGTGGAAAACAGTATGGAATTTCCTCAGCAAACTAAAAATGGATCTGCTTTTTGATCCAGCAATTCCACTGCTGGGATTCTACCCTAAGAGCCCTGAAACACCAATCCAAAAGAACCTATGCACCCAATGTTCATAGCAGCACAATTTGCAATAACCAAGTGCTGAAAGCAACCTAAGTACCCATCAGTAAATGAGTGGATCAAAAAACTGTGGTAAATTTACACAATGGAATACTACACAGCAGAGAGAAAGAAAGAACTCCTACCCTTTGAGATAGCATGGATGGCACTGGAGGAGCATTATGCTAAGTGAAATAAGCCAAGTGGTGAGGGACAAATACCATATTATCTCACTTGTAACTGAAACAAAATCAACAAAAGAAAAAAACACGCAAAATATAACCAGAGACATTGAAATTAAGAACAATCTGACAGTACCCAGAGGGGACAGGGAAGGGGATAATGGGGGAAAGGGTTTTCAGGAACTACTATAAAGGACACATGGACAAAACCAAAGGGGGGTGGAAACAAGGGAGGGAGGTGGGTTTGGCTTGGGTTGGAGGGTAGTGGTGGGGGGAAATGCAGAGAACTATAATTGAACAATAATAATACAATTTTAAAAATAATGCTTCTTAAAGACACATTTTAAACATAAGAACACAGCATTAAACAAGTTTAAAGTTTATGTTACGTGCACATAACCCAAAGGAAAGTTGGTGCTACTATGCTAATATCCTGCACATAGACATTACTTGATAAAACTGCCTATGTATATCTACCAATAAAGAGAATGTTCATAATACACTATCCATAATAGAAAAAATAAAAACTGGAAACCCAGAAACAATTGAATGGATAAATTAATAAATTAAATAGATAATTTCAATAGTGCTGCTTTCAAAAAAATTAAAATATTATAAATGATTAAGAATAAACAAACTATTTTTAATGCAGCAATAAGAATGAATCTCACAAATATAAGACTGAGCCAAAGAATACATGCCATGGGACACATGGTGTATGGTTCCAGTTATCTTTATATTTTTCTTCAAAAACAGACAAGAGGCAGGCCAGTAATTACCTTTCCCAGAGGTAGTGAAGGGAAAAGTGTATGATGAAAATTGCAGAGTACTGATAAAATGAATTTAATTGTTTCATTGCTGGTTACGTGCTTACTTTGTGAAAATTCAATTTGTGTGAATTGAACGCTGATGAATTGTGGTCTTTCTTATATGTACAAAGTCATAACATACTTTTCATTTTATTTTATTGGTGTATCAATAAAGATCAATGTTACTGGAATTTACTAAAATTAATTTGTGCATATATATATCCCACTAGTATTATACGAACAGTGTGCAAAGTATTGCCATATCCTTTTCCATGTAGGTTCAATTTATTTTAGTTGCTCTAAATTCTTTCCAGTTATTCCTTTCTTCTTGGTTTTATAATGAACTAATTGTGAAACATTTCTAATAATGCATTGCTATTGGTTCTTGTATTTTTTTTCCAAAGGCCATATAGAAAGTCCAAAAGAGAATGAGTCATTAAAATAATTAAGGAATTCTATCTCCTTCAATAATTAAAGATGGAAATCAGAGTCTTCAATTGGATCTCAAATGAAGCTGGCAGAACCCAGAAAACAATAAAGTGAAGATGAAATGATTGTGGGAATATATTCTATCTGCTAAATCAATGTATATTTCTACCCCAACACCATATACTCCTATATATTTATGTAGATAACTGTATTTTAAGGTAGAAGGCAACCCATTAAAGACAAAGGAGGATATGAGATGAGAACCAGCTATACACCATGTATTATCACAAATAATAATATTATAATAATCCTATAAGAAAGATTTTATTAATCCCATGAATTTACACAGAAAAGCTGAGGCCTTATGTCAAAAGTGAAAAAAATGACAATGGACCCAAGTTGGCATTCAATCTCAGACTTACCAAACTTATGTCCATCAAATTCTTGGGCTTATGTCCTTTCTTTTGTGCTAAATATCCAAGAAAATTATGTATTTTCTTTTTTTTTTTACATTAAAAGACCAGTAAAGTTCTGAAATAATTAGTTTGTTTTTGTGAAAATACAAAGAAAATGCAAGATGTCTTTCAAAAGTACGTTCCTTTCTTAGAGTTGACGTAACAAATTACCATAAATCTGGTGAGTAAAAACACAGAAACAGTTTTCCCTCAGTTCTGGGACCTGAAGTTCAAAATCAGACTGTCAGCCGGTCTGTGCACCCATATAGTTTCTTGCTTTTTTCAAGCTTCAAGTAGTTGCTGACATTCTTTAGCTTACAGCTGCTGCACTCCAATTTCGGTCTGTCTTTGAATAGCTCTCTTCCCATTTGTGTCTGCATCTGTATCTCCTTCATATAAGGACCCCAGCCATCAGTTCAGAGTCCACCCTAATCCACTATGACATCACATTAACTTGACTGCATTTGCAAAGACCCTATCTCTAAAGATTATTTTCACAGGCACCAGGGGATTAAGACTTCAACATATCTTTTGTGGGACATAATTTACTCACTACACTAAGTCTTGGGTCTTTGGTATTTCTACAAAAAAAAAAAAAAATCAACAACAACAGCCAATAGACATACTTTTTTGAGAGGTCTCTAATATTAGATTTGTCATGGCACACAACAAAGATGATTTCCAGGACACTTTAGCTCAAGAATGGGTTTCCAAACTTCCTCTTATTAATGTCATAGTCTCAGGTTTTGTGTAGAGCCAAGCTGACATGTATGCATAAGATAAATGTTACAGCATATGTCTAAGATAGGGATGTATATACCAAAATTATAAACTCATTTCCTAGATGAAAAGAAAATACTGGACTGGGTCATCTACATGTACTATATTGCCCAGTAGGTGAATTAAATTAAATATCTTTTATTTCACAGTAAAAACAGAGACAGATTTTCTGTAGATTCTAGTCTTCCTAGGGGACTGTGTGATAGACCCTAAGGACTCAGAATCATTTGATTGTTTATTCATATAAATCTGTTGTTATTTAGACAAATGTCTTTTATTTGATTATTAGTCAAGTGTTTTCTTTCACACTTGATACATATTATTAAGTGTATTTCTATTGGATATACTGAATTTATGTACTTTACAAATATTTCTCTGAAGTAGTTAAAACTCAACTTTAAACACTATATTTATTTATTTTTTGGTTATTTTATTTATTTATTTATTTATTTAAAATTATATTTTATTGATTATGCTATTACAGTTGTCTCATCTCTCTCCATCATTCCCCTCCACCCTGCACACTCCCTTCCCCCCACGTTCCCACCTTATTTCATGTCCATGTGTCATAAGTTGTTTAACTTCTACTTTTCCCACACTATTCTTGCCCTCCCCCTGTCTATTTACTACCCACCATCTATGCTACTTATTCTCTGTACCTTTTCCCCCTCTCTCCTCCTCCCACTCCCCTGTTGCTAACCCTCCATGTGATCTCCATTTCAGTGTTTCTGCTCCTGTTCTACTTGTTTGCTTAATTTGCTTTTGTTTTAGGTATGGTTGTTAATATCTCTGAGTCTGCTGTCTTTTTACTGTCCTATTTTTTTATCTTCTTTTTCTTAGATAACTCCCTTTAACATTTCATATAATAAGGACTTGGTGATGATGAACTCCTTAAATTGACCTTATCTGAGAAGCACTTTATCTTCCCTTCCATTCTAAATGACAGCTTTGCTGGATAGAGCAATCTTGGATGTAGGTCCTTGCCTTTCATGATTTGGAATACTTCTTTCCAGCCCCTTCTTGCCTGGAAGGTCTCTTTTGAGAAATCAGCTGACAGTCTGATGGGAACTCTTTTGTAGGTAACTGTCCCCTTTTCTCTTGCTGTTTCTAGAATTCTCTCCATTTTAATTTTGGCTAATGTAATTATGATGTGCCTTGGTGTGTTCCTCCTTGGGTCCAACTTCTTTGGGACTCTCTGAGCTTCCTGGAATTCCTGGTACTCTATTTCCTTTGCCAGATTGGGGAAGTTCTCTTTTATCATTTGTTCAAATAAGTTTTCCACTTGTTGCTCTTCCTCTTCCCCTTCTGGTACCCCTATAATTCGGATATTGGGATGTTTAAAGTTGTCCTGGAGGTTCCTAAGCCTCTCCTCATTTTTTTTGAATTTTGGTTTCTTCCTTCTTTTCTGTTCGGTTGTTTCTTTCTTCCTTCTGATCCGCTCCTTTGATTTGAGTCCCAGTTTTCCTCACATCACTATTGGTTCCCTGTGTGTTTTTCTTCATTTCACTTATTATAGCCTTCATTTATTCATCTAATTTGTGACCAAAATCAACCAATCCTGTGAGCTTCCTAATCACCAGTGCTTTGAGCTGTGCATTTGGTAGATTGGCTATCTCTTGGTCGCTTATATGTATCAGCTCTGGGGCTTTGATCTGCTCTCCTATTTGAATCATTTTTGGTTTTGGTTTTTTTGTTGTTATTATTGGTCTGGTCACAGCTGTTACGTAGTGAGGGACAGAGCCTTAGGTGTTCACCAGGGTGGGGCACACTAGTCACTGGGTTGGGAAGCTGTATGTGGGTGAGGGGTCCGAGAGGGAACAATGGCACTTGCTCCTCTCTTCCTAGGATTCTAGTCCCTTCCACAGTGTTCTCCAAGCACACTGGGCCCTTCTGGTGCCGATCTCCGTGTGGGCGGGCTCATGCATGTTCTAGGACCCTGAGGGGTCCAATGAACTCTCTCTTAAGGTTGGGATTCCTTCTCGCACCTCAACCCCCACAAGTGTCCCCAGTAGGTGCTTTTAGGCCCCATTTCCTGGTGCTGGGGCCCTGCCTTGCGCAGTCTGTTCCACTGCCCATTTTGCCTGGTTTATCTGCGCACTGGTGTAACTGTGGTCGGCAGCCCTGTGTGCCTTGCTTGGTCTGCTTGTTGCCTCCTCGTGCTTGGTATCTGCTGTCTGTGTGTCTGGGGTGAGCCAAATGCCACCTCCGCACCTGGGACCACCAGCCACCGTCTTTTCCTACATCGGCCCCTCTCCCCTGGTTGCCAACTCCACCCCTCTTACTGGTCTGAGTGAATCATTGTTGGACTTCCGTACAATTCAGTTTTCCATCTGTTCCAGTTGTTGGTGGTGTTTTTTTTTTTATTTCTATATTTTTGTTGTCCTTAATCTTGGTTCTGAGAGGAGGCACAGTGCATCCACCTATGCCTCCCTCTTGGCCGGAAGTCTAAACACTATATTTATATTTAGATTTGTGTTTCCCTAATTTTCTTGCAATCCTAAATTCTGTGTTTCAGGACACCTTTTCCTGGTTTCCTCTTACAGCTTCCATCGATTCAACATTTTTTTCAAGTTTTTAATTTAAAAAATTGGTGTATCTAGATTTACCCATGCTTATAAATTTCAAAATTACCACTAATGCATAAAATTTTCAAATATTATACTATTCATTCATATCTGTGCTAAAATTTAACTATAAGAAAACCATCTTGAGAATTTTACATGCTTATGTTTAATTAAAATTTAAAGTAATTTTAAGTTGCTTAGTATCAATGCTTAGTATTTTGCTATTTGTTTTTGAACCTTCAAAAAGAAAAGTAGAAAGTGTATGTGCAAGCATTTTGTTACCCATTTTCTCAGTTCAGAATTCTTTCAGTATCATTAATCTCACTTCTCTGAACTGCAGCTGGATGTCACTTACTTGTAATTTTAAGTGTTTTACTGAGTCTCTTATTCAAATATATACTTAGAAGTAGAAAAATAGTTTATAAAATAAGTTTCTTTATACCCCTTTTCCCATTATGGATGGCCTTCAATTTCAATAAATTACTTTCCCTAACACCATAACTTCTTAGTGTTTACAATCTCATTTTTATTTACTAAAATAGTATTAACCATTTAAATCTCTAGAATATGTTATAATGCGTTAACTGTGGTGGAGGTTGTCCAAAAATGAGGTCCCTAGTGGTTAGTACATGGCGAAAGACATTGATGGTGAGCAGGCAAATATTTAGGAGAGGTCATTTTCCTAGTTTAAATGTTCCATAGCAGTAGGAAAGGGGAAGACACTGAATAAAGTACTAATAATCAATTAAACTTGGCATTTAAAGCCTCAAATCAATTGTACAGGAATAAACTGCAGTTGGCCCTAGGAAATTGAATTTCTTTTCTTTTTTTATTGAATTTATTGGCATAACATTGGTTAACAAAAGTATATAGGTTTCAGCTGTGCAAATCTATAATACATCACCTGTATATTGTATTGTGTGTTCAAACCCAATTCAAGTTTCTCTCATTATTATTTATCCCTCCCATACTCTCTTTTACATCCCCCAAAACCCATACTGTTGTCTGTGTCCATGAGCTGTTTTTACTTGCTTGCTTAATCCTTCACATTTTTAACCGAACTCTACACCCCTCCTTCTCCCTGACAGCTGTCAGTTTGTTCTTTCTGAGCCTATTTAGATACAGTATGTTTACAATGCAAGGGATCAAACTATTAAAGGGAGATTGGAGCAAGATATAAAGAACGGGAATGATACCATGAAGTGTCCTGTACAATGGTAAGTAGATCTTACCATTTCAAAAAACAAAATTATTCCTATGATCATACAATTCAGGAAATTGCTTCTGTATTAATCTTTAAATCCCTCCTCAAAGGATAGTATTTTCTTTACTTTTTTAATTGTTTTTCAGGTACAGTTGTTTCCATTTTCAACCCACCATGGCCCACCACCCCATCCATCTCCGCTACCACCCTCAAACCTACACATTGTGGCTTTGCCAATTTGTACTTTATCCATGTTCTTTGATGGACCTTCCTCTATTTTCTTCCCATTATACCTCTACTCCTCCCCTCTGGTTACTGTCAGTTTGTTCTTTATTTCAATATTTCTGGTTATATTTTACTTGTGATGGAATACTACACAGCAGAAAGAAAGAAGGAGCTCCTACCCTTTGTGACAGCATGGATGGAACTGGAGAGATTATAGTCAGTGAAATAGGCTAGGCAGTGAAAGACAAATACCATATAATCTCACCTATAAGTGGAACCTAATCAATAAAACAAGCAAGAAAGGATAGTCTTTAAAAAGTTATTATTTGAGGGAAGCTTTACCACATGATTGTAAAACAAACTAAAAGCTTCCCCACTAAGATCAGGAACAAGATAAGGATGACTGCTTTCACCACTTCTATCCAAGGCAGTATTGGGAATTCTAGCCATAGTGATCAGACAAGAAACAGAAATAAAAGGTATCCAA
>PVKU01005441.1:0-123663 GCA_004027475.1 Anoura caudifer
GGGGAGGCGACCCAGAGGAGAAGCAGGTAAGGGGGGAGGGGGCTGAGCATGTATGCTCCCCACCTTCTGTCTAAGCCTTTGACTAGAAGCTTGTCTTTTTTTTATAATAGCCATCCTCAAAATGATAACACCTCCTCACAGTTCGCTCCTCACTTGTTCCATCTCTTCGGACCCAAACTACATCCCAAAAAAGTGGACCCAAATATTCTATTTATAGCCCTGTCTCTGACCCCAGACCCCTGGCCCGCAGTGTAGACAGAGGTCATGGGGGGTGGGAGGACAGAGAGAGGAAGGTGTACCCTCGGAGGTGGCTCCCAGTCCTCTCACACCGGGGCTGCACCACTTGCTGGTGAAGAGTCTACCAGGTGGGTTCCCCTGGTTAAACACACGCTGCTCTCCCCTGGACCACCCTGGCTGAGGGACGGGAACCCGTGATGGCAGAAGAGTGTGCCGAGATCCAAACACGCCTTCTGAATACCGTTCAACCATGCAGGGTCTCTTCCTGCAGCAAACAGAGTGTAATGCCATGGACTAATCCTTGACGATCAATCAACCCCTGGGTCCCTGGCTGGGACATCTAAGAGCCCGCGGCCACTGTCCAGAGCTGCTTCTCCTTGAAAGGGACATAGAAAACAGAGAGAATGCACACTCTCCAAAGGGAGGAAATGGCCCAATGAAGATGAAAAACTGCTATTCCATTTTGCTTTTAAGAGCAAGTGACTTAATTTCACTACCATTGATTTTTTTTTTCCGGAGCGATTTAATTTTCTAGCACTAGCTGAGGTTCTGCTTACTGCACGGTGACATCTGGCCGAGCCAGTCACCGCCCACTGTGTGGAGGATGGAGGAGACAGAGTCTCTGAGATCACTCTGGGCTTCTTTCTTAGGTCCTGGGACTTTCAGAGAGTCTGAGGGAGCTGGGCCATCTCTCAAAAAGTACACACACACACACACACACACACATACACACACACACACTTACACACAGTTTGTACACAACATTGAGGGGGTCCTGAGAACCCCATCTCTGGCCTTCCCCGTCCCAGATCACTGAAGCACCTGCAACATCATTTTACAGATGAAGAACTGCGGTCTGGAGAAATGAGGTGACTGCCCCACAATTCCCTGCTAGCCCGTGGCCGGGTAGAAACAAGAGACCTACTGTCATGCAGCAGTGTTCCCAGAAGGTGCAACCCACAGAGGTGATGACCCTTGTGCCACCCCCAAAAGGGTTACAGTGCTCCTCCTGAGTGTGCCCATGCCACCCAATGGGACGTCCATAACAGGGTGACACATGCCGGTGATGTTTGGTGAGGCGAGCAGGAGGGAGAGAAGCACGTGACCAGGCATGGTGAATGTGGGCCAGGGCAGGAGCTCACAACCCAAACTCTGCCCTCTGCCCCTCGTCTACAGTCGTCTGGGGGCACCACGCAGGGCCCGGCTTCCAAAGGCATTTTTGGAGAGACTCTGGGTAGACCACGGTCTGAGCCCATTGGGGCATCTCTGGGAGGCCCAGGGAAGAAGCGGGGGCAGACAGAGCAGGTCAGAGGACAGACGTCCAGGAGGGTATCTGGAGCAGAGCAGGGCTAAGCTGTGGATGGAAACCCAGCGGAGCTTTAGCCCCCAGTTCTAACCAACCCAAACAGGAAGTATTCTTACAAGTTTCAGCCCCAGCAAGGACCCAGGGGGACCATCCCTGGGTGGGGGGCATCTAAACAACGCAACACGCCACTGCTAGGCTCCTGGGCCCCCAACCAACATCTGCCTTCCCTCCCTGGAAATCAGGATGCTGCTAATACAAATTCAAACACAGCCTCACTCTTCTTCAAAGCCAACTGAAAAGTTCAGTGGAATCCTGAAAGGCTGGAAACCAACATCAGATGTGCCAGCTAGGGCAATCTGATCCTCGGGTGGACATCGGATGGCACGATGAACAAACAGACTAAGTTAAAATCATCTAAAACCGGTTTCCACTCAGCTTTGGCGCATGATTCGTTCGGGCCCATAAAACGGACTTTCCTCATTACGCTTGGCCTGAGACATTTTTTCGATGAATCTGCAATCTTCGAATTACGTTCAACGGCACCCAAAGATGTGCAGAGTGGAAGGGTGGACTCACGGCTGTGGAAAACGCATTCAGGAAAGAGCTCACATGTGGAGGGTACGGAGACCCCCACGCGGAGCACAGAGCACGGGGCCCACCTCCTCACAAGGTTCCCCAAACACCCTGAAGCTCGGGGGCAGAGGGGATGTAACGTAATTTCCTTCAAAATCAGTCACTAAATATTGGTGCTGGGTAGGAACTCAAGGCCAGATATATGGGGGCCGAACCACGCGCTCGTCCTCACCCAGGCAGGGTCTCCTCTGGCCGCCGGTTTTCTTTCTCCTCTCCAAACAGCAACATCCCAATGGCCGAAGTTTGCTCCTTTTAAAAAAGAAGAGTCCCCTGCCCTCATCTGGATAAGCTGTAGTTACATTTGTCAAACGGCCAGAAAAAGCCATAGGAAGATCCTTGCCGAGGGCTGTGCTACGGATTAAGGATTGTCCGACAAACCACGGTTTGGAGGCTGCTGGGTGCTGTCTCGCTGTAACCTGGGAAGAGCCCTGGCTAAATGTGTTCGGGTTGTTTTTTTTGTTTTTGTTTTTTTCTATTTCAATTTCTAGGTATTATTTACAGTCATTTGTCTCATTTAAAAAAAAAAAATTTTAAACAGCTACAGTAAGAAAAAGGCAGAGTAGGTGGCATATTATGATAAACAAGGATGGCCACAGAACGTTTTTGCAGCTGTGATAAACGTACTTCAGGTCTATCGTGGAGGCTGCCGGAGCCGCCACGGAAAACAGTCACGGTCACTGGTTGCTTATGGCGCTGAGTGTGTCTTCGAAGCTTTTCTCTTTCAGGCAGAAGCGGTCTCATGAGGACATCCTCTCCGTACCTTTTTCTCAGATGGGATCTTGCCCCTGAAGTTGTGACTTTCTGGGGCTGTCAACACATCCAAAGTGATTTAACAGCTGGCTGCAGGGATGGGCAGCACCGTGTGCAAACGGGCTAAGCATGTGGCTCGGCTCACGGGCCAAGTTGGTAGAAAAGCTGCTCGGCGGCCTCAGCAGCCTCCAGGACTATCCCGGGGATCTGGGCTGGCCAGGTGGTCACGTCACTGGCATTTCATCACCCCTTGGTATTTATCTTTTAAGGACTTTACTTACTTTACTTATTTATTTTTAGAGAGATAGGAAGGCAAGGAGAGAGAGAGGGAGAGAAACACTGATGTGAGAGAGATACATCAATGGTTGCCTCCCATATGCACCCCAACTAGGTGACTGAACCCATGACTCAGGCATGTGATGTGTGCCCTGACAGGGAATGGAACTGGTGACCTTTCAGTGTGAGGAATGATGCCCAACCCACTGAGCCGCACAGGTCAGGCACCTCCCGATATTCTGAGCAAGCAATTCCATTAACAGCCATCTCCGAGTCCCAGAGACCAGAAGGAACAGAGAGAGAGGAATGGGGAGTCACATCAGGATTTGAAAATACCCACGCCTCCATGCCAGTCTTGGTGTCTAAAACTTTCTCAAAAACAAAACAACAACAAAAAAATGCGCCGAAAAACTTTCAACAGTAAACCTGGCCATCCAACTGTGGCGGATGGGATGTGCTTCTGAGGCTGGCTTGTCGGAGGCACTTCCTTCCGTGAGAGGGAGCCTGCTTCATGGCGATTCCAAAGTCCCTAATGTCGTAAGAGCTTCCAGGGGCCACAATTCCCTCAACAAACAGAACGGTTGTGCGTCAAACTGAGCGGCGCTGTTGCCTCAGCTCTCAGACACCAAAGGCGGCAAGCACGTCATAACCCCGCTAGGTCCACACCCCTCTGCTGCAGATGGGGGGACTGAGCAGGAACACCCCTCACTTCTGAGCAGGGAGAGCCCCCAAATCTGGGGCAATGGAGGTGAGCCAGCCAAACTGGATGGCACCAGCCTGTGAAAGACTTGGTCTGCGGAATGGAGCACTTGACTTTTCAAATCCTAAAATAAACAGCCAGACCGCTTGAGGAATCACAGAGGGGAGGATCCCTGAAGAGGCCTTTTCTAAGTCACACACCCCAGCTGGTGAGATCGGCTCTACAACCCACATCAGCCCAAGGCCACCTGTTTTAATGAACGCCTACTATGTGCCAGGTACTTTGGCAGACCCTAGGGAATCAAAGGGTGTGTTTCCTGTTCTTAAAGAACCTCTAGTGACAATGGTGGGAGAGAAAGACAAACCAGTCACCCCAGTACCATGTGGTCAAGTAGCACCTGCAGGATATACTAGACATGCCGGTAGGTGAGGAGGTCGCTGACATGAGGGGTAATCAACTCTGGGGAGAGGAGCCTGCTCTGAGCACAATGCACAGCAAGCACAGTTAAGCACTAGAACCACTTACTGCATGGGAGACGCAAACAAGACATTAAGTATAAATTTAAAAAGCAACCCAGAGAAAGATATTAGCTCCCATGTCCCGAAGGACAATGTAAAACTGAAGACAAGACCTTCAATTAAACCTCCAACATTTCTGATTCAACTATTTAAAGAAAAAGACCCCTCTTGTAATTACATTTGATACTTTTCCCCATTTAAAAAAAACACACACAAGAGCACAGATGATGCTTTTACAATGAGAAGGTTGGTCCCCTGGAATACACTAAGGGAGGTGGTGTTCCCAGTGTTCTGGAATGTTCCCAGCCCCTTCTGGAAGCAACTCAGATCACCTCTGTAGATGAGAGAGTCTTGGTATTATTTGTGAGGTGGAAGTCACTCAAAGTCATGTCGAACCAGACCCCTGCTAAGCACTGTCTATGACCCGAGGACAGCAGCAGGCCCCTGCAGGTTTCTGGCACGCGGCCTACTCACACGCCCATGCTGTCGCTCCTCCATCAGACCTGCCCCTGATGGACCCCGGCCCTGAGGACCCCGTCAAGGGCAGCAACCTCCCTCATAATCACCCTCCACTCTCTACGGAATCACCTAGCTTGAGAGAAAGAACATGACACCCTCAAAGTTTTAATCCGATTTTTCATGATGCAATAGAAATCATGGCATGTCTCCTCCCTTACTCCACCCATGCTGAATGAGGATGAGCTCCTTGTGGTCACAGATAGCACACAAGAATCACGATGACACAGACAAGGGCCCTAAATTTGAGAACTGGCTTGGTATGGCATGTGTCTACATCAGAGCCATAAACAGAATTTTCGCATCACACTGTGCCAGACTGACCTTTACCAATACGCGGGGTGAGACTCTCCATGGAGGTGAAGGGCATGTCACAGTAGCATCAAGGAACGCCCTGAGGTTGGAGCGTGAGCCCTGAGAGGCTGCAAGCCATCCTTCACATGTAACGTCACCCAGGGAGACGCTGCCCCAAACCTACTTCCACCTCTGCAGCCAGGAACCACCTGAGGCTATCCAAGCTGTCTTCCAGGGCTCCCCAAGTATCTAGCAAATTACGCAGTACCTTAACCTGGAGGTTTGTCCAGGGGTGCCTACCCTTTGTGATGAACCCAGATGCACAAGTGACCCAGCACCTGCCCTGGAGGAGCTCCTGGTCTATCAGCAAAGCTGTCTTGTAAAGAAACAGAATCCCAACATGAGTCCAGTGCTAGGGAAACTTGCAGAAGGAAGAAATGAATTCTGGTTCTTTTGGGGGAGGGAGAGAGGCAAGTATAAAACAAAGAAAGCTCTGGAAGGTCTCATCGAGAATAAAAGGCAAAGGTAACTAAAAATAGAAATGAGAAAACAGATACTGAGGATATAACACCATCAAGAAAATACAACAGACAACTGAGCTATAATTTTTTAATTGATTTGTTCGAAATTGGTGACCTACCAAAACTGATTCAGAAAACACGAGAAAGCCAGGCAGACCAATACCTCTGGAAGAATTTTTTTGCATTGCAACAGAACAATCCATTTTTAAAAGCGTCAGCCTCAACTGTTTAACAAGTGAGTTTTTTCCAAACCTTCAAAGGTCAGGACGTTGCCACACTATATAAACTGTTACAGAGAATGTAAAAAGGAAAGTCGTTAATTCATTTTATAAAACAAGCATAAACCTGATAGCAAAACCTAGAAAAGACAGCACATGGAGAGAACCACAAAAGTACCTCACTGAAATTTAGAGATGAAAAATTCTAAATGTGATATTAGCCAATCAGCCGAATTCATTAGAACCCAAACAGTCACCCAGCACAAAAGACCTCAGGAAACTGCAACAAAGTATCCACAATGTCTGCTTCCCTACTGGCTGAAGAGGATTTTTTTTAAAGACTTTATTTATTTTTAGAGAGAAGAGGGAAAGGAACATCGATGTGAGAGAGAAACATTGATTGGCTGCCTCCCTTGCCTTCCATACACAAAGGACTGAACTTACAACCCAGACAAGTGCCCTGACTGGGAATGGAACCTGTGACCTTTTGGTTCACAGGCCAGCACTCAATCTACTGAACCACACCAAGGCTAAAGATGATTTTTATTTTACTTTTTTTCCCAATGATATTTTCTAATTTTCCCCTAATATGCATTTATTACTGTTATAGTTTGACAGCAATAAATGTACCAATAGTTGCAGGATGCAGTGGCTAACAGTTGTGTCCCCAGTTAAAGGTGCACTGTTCATCAGAAAGACACATCATCTTTCAGCAGGTCGAACCGGTGACGGTGTGACACCACCACCCGTACACGACTATTGAGTCAGCTCTCAGAGCTATCTGACCCCTCTCCTTGGCCTTCTGTAGGGGAGGCCGTCAGCTCCAATGAGTGCCCACGAACTGGGAAAAGGCAAAAAGCTTTACTGGGGTTGTGACCTTGACAGTGAGCTTAGAGCTCCCAGGACTTCCATTGCTGTAACTCACACTCCTGGAGCCCCACCCTGTGCCAGGCACCGTGGGCCCGACAGTGAACACGGTTCCTGCTTTTCATGGAGCTTGTAGATTCTCCTTCCGAGAGTCTTTGGGGGAAGCCGCTGTGGTGAGCACTGTTACGGCCCTTCCGGCATGCTTAATCATGATTGGACGACAAATCCCGCTTCAAGGCAAGAATCAGATCAGTTTTACGGTAATTATTTGAAAGCGTGTCTAAAACCCACTCTCCCCAAAAGCTGCGATGTTATCATTATTACTTTTCAATATATTGATTTGCTGGAATCCATTTCAAGCAGTAACATTCTGACTGTTCAGAGGGGACACTGACTCATTCTGTGATTTGACTTGTCTAAGCCTCAAGACGGCCTTCACTACACAAGCGAAGCGTGAGTCCACAGTTTTTAGACACATTTTTTAGAGAAGGTACAAGCCCAGTGGAGAGAGTTCCCCAGACAAAGAGAAGGGGGGCGTGCTAGACTTCCAGAGAGAAGACACTAGCCTCAAACACACACCACCCAGAACTCACTAGGAGAGCCAGGCGCAGACGGGGTGCTGATCAGCGGCTTATTCGCACATCAACTACTTCATAGAATGAAGCGCGACCTTGAAAGCCATTGCCCACCTGCTAATTCAGAGCCCCCAGCTCCCGAGGACTCCACACCACCACCGGAAATTAGAGCGACTTCTTCATCAACCAAAGGGGAGGCCAGGAGCGGTCTATTGTTTGCAAAGCAGGTAAACAGACGTCCGAGTTTCCCATAGTGATTCCCAAAATCACTTGTTTTCAGTGATTTGTAAAGCCACTAATAGGTAAAGGTCTTTCTGCTCTCAATGAATTAACTAATTAATTACTCATTCATTAATTAATTAAAAAGTTACACCCAGGGTTTGGGGGGGCATCCAATTTTTATTGTGAAGAGAGCCTCCAAAAAAAAAAAAAAAAACCCTAAGATTAAGAGAGCTGTTATTCCTCCACTGGGTAAGTGGTTGAAGAAAGACAAAACAAAAAGCTATGTCTCCGAGTCACAACATCTAGAAAGACTGCCCCAGAAGGCGGCTGTTCCACCAGGAGTATATCCATTAACCACATTGTATGAAACCACGTGAGCCCCAAACCTGCAAGCACCCCAGAGAAGGCAGGCGAAAGCACTTTAGCACACTCCGAGGTGACAGCGCAGCCCCACACGGCCTGAGAACAGCTACTGAGCTGCATAAGGGAAGCCAGATGTGAGCCACCCCCCCAGAAACCTTTGTGCTCATTCTCATGAAGTCCAAGATCAAGTGTCACTAGCTATTCTGCTTCACTAGGCACCTGGATTTGGGGGTGATGGGGAGCCATGCACCGCAGATGAAACGATTCGGGACCTGAGTTGGTTCACTCAACCAGAACCACTGGCCACCCCGGTAAAACCGGAAAGGTTTTCCTATTTCTCAAATGTTGGGATGTTTATCAGCAATGAGACCAGACTTTTCAAAAACGAATAAACTTGAGCACAGAAGCATTTGAACTGGGGGCACTTTCGCTGGCCCACGCTTTTCATTTGTGCAAAGGGTGGGTGGGGAAATCTGAAGCCTGACATTTGGTCATTTTCTTGATCACTTTGGATCCTTCCAAAGATCACCTTCAAGATCGCGACCCACTTTTTCATATCCATTAAGTGCCATTTGCACCTGAACAAATCTTTTAAAAATAAACTTGAACATTCTGAGGGAAACAATTGGCATTGTTGAGAGTGTCTGGCTAACTCACCGTTGCTTGGATTATAATCATATATACATCATAAAGCTAAGAGAGGAAAAAAAAAACACCTTAAAATTTAGCCTGTGCATTTCTGGGCTGATTAAAAGTGAACTTCTTTTAACTTATCGCCTTCATACAGCGCCTTCATACAGCCCGTGCAAACAAAAAGATCCCAAGAATTCCTTTGAAATAGCCCAAACAAGAGCCTCGACTTGCAAAGCTATTTTTCACAGCTCAAGCACAACAACAGGAAGTAGACCTTCTGAGATGGGGATTTTGCTATTTATTTTTTCTTTCAATGGCTGCCTTTAAAGGGGACACAGAGAGAGGGAGGGGAAAGAAAGAGAAAAAGCCTCCAGACTTTACAAAGCAGGGACCGGGGAAATGGTGGCTGCCGACCTGGCTCTTTTTATGGAGTCAAGGCTCCAGGGCCAGGAATTTCAGAAATCTTAGGCATTTTGCATTATTTTCTGAATCTTTAAAGAGCTGAGACTTGAGAGAGAAAGGCCAGGGAAAATTAACCAATCAGCAAGCCCCTAGCCTTCTGCCTCCAACCCCCAAGCATACCATGCACCCCAAAATTAAGGAGTCAGTGGGAATTCACTGTCTACAAGTGGAGTTTTGTTTAAGATGCTGCTGAGAAGGGGCTGAGACAGCTCAGGGTTTGCAGGAGGAGAGCCTAGAGCCTGCCTTCCGGTCCCACCCGGTGCTTCACTGGCCCTCCTCACCCCTTCCCAAGGTTGAACCTGCTATGGACTTGGGACCCTAAATCTTTGCATTTCGAAACGACACCCTGCAGCAGGTGAAAAACAATGGTCACTTGCTTTCAGGAAAGAGGATCGATTTTGCTCAGCGTGATTAAACGTGGAGGCCCATAGCACAGGCCTGCGGGGACGCTTTTTCAGGCCCGAAGCCTGTTGAGGGGGTCGCTGCTCACACTGCCACGCCCCCACCACGCCCCCGTTTCCAGCGGTGCCCCAGTGACCCGGCAGGTCCCCTACTCAGTGTCAGCAGCGTTGACGCGACTCCCCACAAATATCTGCGCTGAGCCTACTTACTACCCGCATCGAAGGGAGAACAGTGTGCCGCTGTCCTCCTTCCAGAAAGTTCTTCCCCTTCCTAAGCGCTAATAGTCTCAACACCACAAAGCTACCAGAGCTTGGAAAACGTTCCCCATTACTGGCTACAGGAATGGAATCTACCACGTCTGCCAGCAGGTTAGCGTGGACGATGGGCTTTTAAAAACTTTGATGTGAGGTGGAAAGCAAGGGGGAAAAATGAAGGAGATGAAGTCATTTCTGCTCACTGATGTCAGAGGTGAGGACTTGGGAGGCCTTTTCCAGATGCCCCAATAACTGAACATGCCATAAATGAATGCAGGCAAATGAACAGACACGGGCAGCTAACACACTCGGATGCACAAGAGGGGCCACCCCGGATGCCGGGGACCAGCTTTCTCTCCCTCCGCTCCACTCTGTGCTCATCCCAACCCCTCCAAAAGGGCTCTGGTTATTCCCCCAAGGCTAGGTGCCTCCAGGGTGTTGCTCTAACTTAGTACAAACATGAGAACCAGTTTTTCGTGACCTCTCTTTGCCCACAGGAAACCACCACATCCTTAGCCTGGTCTCTGAGGGCCCCCAATACCACCCCAATGAGCCCCAGCCTCATCCCCCAGCACTACCCCAAGAAACCTTCCTCTGCAGCCTTCCTCCAAGCCCCAGCGGATATATCTGAAGTCCTGACCTCAGCCTACTCCCAAGCAGAGTAAAATCCTGGTTCTCCAAGTACCTCCTCCAGGAGCCTCCGGGACCCCTCCAGGCTTAGGATGTCTTCCCGGCTTCCACCTGCCCCTCTGCTCTCATTCACAGGAGTGTCGGCTCCCAGGCCAGCAGCAGCACACACCTCATCTTCTTGCTTACACTAGACACTCCCCAGGCAGAGGCTGCATTCTACACACTCGTCTACCTCCCGCAGGCCTGGACACTCCAATGTGTCTGTCTCCAACGACTACAAAACCACACCCCCACCCCACCCCCCAGCTCAGCCCAGCATCCCTCAGGCCTCCTCTGCTCTGCAGCAAAAGCAAACGCCATACCCTCCACTGTGCCGGCCACTGTAGCTGCCCCCAATCTCGGCCCATGCTCTCACGGGCACCCTCGGCAGGCCTGGCATCAGAGAGAAAGCTGAGTGAGCACAACCCACCACCCCTGCCAGGAGCCGCCATGCCCCTCCACGTCCTGTGGGGCCTCCCCACCAGGGGGCCAGGCTGGGGACTCGAAGCCGCACACAAGGCTGGCGGCACAGCCCGGGGCAGGCACCTGTCAGTTTGCACACCCACCTGGCAAGGTTACTGAGGGGCAGAGGAAAGGTGGGTGTGAGGGCTTCACCCACTGCCCTCCTGGGAGTCCAGGGCCTGAGAACCTGG
Organism: Anoura caudifer; assembly: GCA_004027475.1. NCBI lineage: Eukaryota > Metazoa > Chordata > Mammalia > Chiroptera > Phyllostomidae > Anoura > Anoura caudifer. The sequence continues at coordinate 11,070 of PVKU01005441.1, forward strand.
GGCTCCTGCTCATGCGCTGAGCCTGACACACTGCCCAGGACCTAACCCTCAACCTCTTCCCTCCAGCAGAGGATAAGAATCCATGGCAGCCACACACATGGATACCCTGAGGGCAATCTTCTGCCCGAAATGAGCCAAAGGTGGCAAAGCGGTCTTCAATCCATAGCCCAAGACGCTGATGACAGGACCTCGGCTTCTGACATGGGCTCACTGACCATTCAAACGGGTACTCCAGACGGAACACCGGACATGGGCCTGTCACCCTCCATTTAAATAGGCCCCACTGGCAGACAGTGGAGGTTCCTGGAAGCACGGTCAATGTGACTCGCAGGTTTCAGGGCAGCAGACAGAAGACGCCGACCAAGTGCTCAGGAAGCCCAGGCCCTGCGTCGACCCGCACCCAGGGATCCTGAGGGGCAGAAGTCTCAAGACTGGCTCATCCATCTCTAAACTGCTCACAGGATTAACAGGAAGGCTTGATTAACACTGACTTTTCCGTCACGGGAGTGACTCACTGTTAAGTCCTACCCGGCTTAAAACTCAACTGTGAACAGAAACCAAACAGCCTAATAGCAGGGTCAGATCTAAAACAGTGACTGTGTTTATTTTGCTTAACCTGATGCTCTCCACTTCCATCCATGCTGTTGCAAAGGGTAGGAGCTCCTTCTTTCTCTCTGCTGCATAGAATTCCATGGTGTAAATGTACCATAGCTTTTTGATCCATTCATTTACTGATGGGCACCTGGGTTGCTTCCAACTCTTGGCTATTGTAAATTGTGCTGCTATGAACATAGGAGTGCATAGACAAATACCATATGATCTCACCTTTAACAGGAACCTAATCAACAAAACAAACAAACAAGCAAAATGTAACCAAAGACACTGAAATTGAGAACAGACTGACAGTCACCAGAGAGAAGAGGGGAGGGAAGATCAGGGGAAAAGGGGAAGGGTTTAGAACAACAAGTATAAAGGACACATGGATAAAAACTAGGGGGGTAGAAATGGGAGGGAGGTGGGGAGGGCTGGGGCGGTGGGCTGGGCTGGGAGTAAAAGATAGAAAACTGTACAAGAACAACAATTAAAATAAATTAAAAAATAAAGTCACAACAACAAAAAAAATAAAACAATAAAACAGCGACTGTGACTTGCGGGCATTGAATGCTCATCAACAATGACCACTGAGTGCCCCTGCCCTGCCGGGTTTGCTGAGAAAGTCCCACCAGGTGCTCTGAAAGGTCTGTTCTGGCTCTCACAATCCCCCAACCCACTGAGGGTGGCCTCGGATTTACAAAATAGTCCCTGGGGACATGAAGAGGAAGTGGCCTTGACCTGAATTCCATGCATCTGACAGGCATGTGCACACCAAGAAAGTAAGCTTTCAAAAACACACAGGTAAGCTGTCCTGATGCATCATTCCCCTCCATGGAGCTGCTGCAGAATCTTAACACAGCAACTTCTTCACCCAAACAGAGGGAGACGGGTGAGGTGAGGTTTCCCAGTCACTGCAATGGGGTGCCCAGCAGACGGACAAAATGTTTCAAGCATGTAGCCAAAGCGTCTGAAGGCAAATGCCCTTGTGTTCTTGTAGGTACTGGACCCGACTTAATTTCAACATCGATCTATAACCAACTCCCAAAATTGGCCAAGAAGGTCTATCCCATCGCAAGGTGGCTTAGCGACAGCACATTACTCCATCGTTAGGGGCTGTGTGTTTGTGTCTCCCCCAAGTTCATCTGCTGCAGCCCTCACCCCCAGTGGGACAGTGTTAGGGTGGGCCTTGGGGTGTCTAGGTCTGAATAAGGTCAGGAGGGTAGGGCCACCTGTGATGGGATTAGTTTCTTAGAAAAAGAGGAAGCGGATGGCTCTTCCTCACCCTCCCAATCTCTCTCCCCCTCTGTCTTGGGAGAACAGAGAAGACAGCCATCTGCAAACCACGAAGCGGGTTCCTGCCAGACCCCAGATCTGCCAGCACCTTGACCTTGGACTTCCAGTCTCCCAACCATGAGAAATAAATGTCTGTTGTTTACTTCTGTAGCTCTGGACGAGGGCGTCACCCACCCAGGGTGGGGGCACACCTCCTTGTTTGTCGTGTGACAACACTGGCTGCCCAGGGACAGAAAAGAATGGCCCAGGGCTTGCTTCCGAGGTGCGGGGAAAATGCCCGTCCCACTTCCAGGCCCGTGGGGGATGCTGGCAGCCAGCTTCCTCCCACGGGGCCCAGACCAACAAAGGCTGCTCCTCCAAGCAGGGTGGAGGGAGAGCCTCTCGCAGCCAGATGGGCTCATCTACCTCCCAGTCTCCTCGGAATCCAGCAGGTCTGGGCCTGAGCCCTGACTCCTGCGGGAAAACTTAGTACAAAGAACTGGCCCTAGAGAGGAACCGTGAGGACGGTGGACAGGCAGACGGTGACGGGTAGCCAAGCGGCACCTCTCCTGGGATCTTGGAGCCTCAGTTTCCTCTTCTGCAAAGCGCTATTCCCCTGTGGCCAAGCTCCCTGTGGAACAGTGGAGTCCGTTCACAATTAAAAAAAAAAAATGAGCTGTCAAAACAAATGAAAAACTTCCAGTCTCATCAGTGAGGGAAGCAAACAGCTACGCAAATCTCTCTCCTGGAAAAATAAGAAAATGAAAAAGCAATTACACGTCACATGGCTGATTAGTAATAAACTTCATTTGTGACTGAATGGCGCACAGGTCCGGCCGCTGACTCGCCTCCCCCTGGAAGGAACACATTACCTGGGGTCCTCTTGTTACGGAACACAAATCCATCCCTGGTGACTCAGCTCCAATCTGCGCCTGCTGGGGAGGCCTCCCCGACCTCACGTGGCCATCACTGTGTGCCCGTGGCACCCCCCACGCTGTGGCCACCCCAGGCAGAGGCGCTCTGAAATTTGGCTCCCTTGCTACCTCACATGGTGTGTACGCACAGATGGACCCATGAAGAAATAAGTGCAGATTTTCAACGATGTAAGATTTCCCATTTTGGCCATTTTTAAGCGGCATTAAGTACATTCTCTGTCTCCATTAAACTCCCTACTGCCCCCTCCCCCAGCCCCTGGCAACCACTGTTCTGTGTGTACACCTCCAGGTATAGGAGGTAGGGACCTGGCATCACACTGTATGTGTGTGTTACTGGCTCATTTCACGTGGCACAATGTCCTCAAGTCTCATCCATGTCATAGCGTATGTCAGACTCTCCTTCCTTTGGAAGACCGCACAACACTCCACAGTTTCAGCTCATGGTGGGTGAAATCATTTACCCACTGTGGACACATGGGTTGCTTCCACTTTTTGGCTATTGCACACCATTATTTGCTGCTATGAACACATGTGTTCAAATACCTGACTCCCTGCTTTCAGTGCAAAAAGTAGGACTGCTGGATCAGATGGCAATTTTATGTATAATTTTTTTTGAGGTACTGCCTTGTGGTGACTGCATTTACATTCCCATCAGCAATGTGGAAGGTGTTCCAATTTCTTCGCCTCCTTGCCAACACTTGCTATTTTCCATTTTTGATGCTTGCCACCCTGATGGGTATGAACTGGTATCTCACTGGAGTTTTGATGTGCATTTCCCTAATGACTAGTGATGATGAGCATCTTGTCCTATGCTTATTGGCTGCAAAGAATAGTTTTTTTTTTTTTTAAACCAAAAGGATTTGACTCCTCCTCCTAAGGGAGTCCCCCCCACCCCAGAGAAGCACCATCACTTCCTATGAGCTGTTTCATCAGGTTGGTTGGTTTGGATTCCAAACACATTTCCCTTGGAAATACCTGCCGAGGCAGGACCACACCTGAGCCCTGATTCTGGGAAGTGGAGACTCTGTGCCCGAGAGGGCAGCTCCTCCCCACTGCCCTAGAGGAAGGCTCTCCAGCAAAAACTGTCCCCGATTCAGATGACGTCTCTGCATCTGGCTTCCCAACCCAGACTGAGCCCCAAGCTCTGGGGACTCCCAACCCTGCAAAGGGCCCTCACCCTCCAAGGGCCACAGGTGCACGACCTACCCTGCTCCCCATTTAAAACATGTCCATTTGTGTTTCTGAATAAGGAGCACCACACTTTTCAGACCCTGTGCCCTGAACAGGGGCTGGGACTGTGCCTCCCAGTCCCAGGCCTCATGCCCTTGACCATGCCGATCTGGTTCTGCCCCAGGAGGCCACATGACCTGGTAACCCCTGGGGCAGGAAGAGGATGCAGGGGGAACACTGTTCACACTAGCACGTGAATGACCCCTTTCAGTCATTTGTGCCCCCTCCCCCAGGTGCAGGGGCTTCCTTGGGATCCAGACAGTCCCTCTCCCCTGGAGGAGAATTGTTTCCCATCTTCCTCTGAGGCAGCAGGAGCATCAGGAGGAAAGAGGAACTCCAGGGAGGGAGACACATTGCTATCCCCAGGGAGAAAAAGGCGCAACAGAGAACTTGTGAAACTCTGTCTATGGAAAATTAAGCTCCAGGCTGACCGCAAGGGCCAGAAAAGGCAAGCGGGGCTAAGGGTGGATCATCAGAACCCACACGCACCCAGGAGGGTTTTCTTTTTTTTCTTTTAAGGATGTAAGCAACTTCTGATGTGTATTTCCTCCATCCTTACCAGCAAGAACAGCTCCCCCCTGGAGCTTACGATGGGCACTTCCCTGTATGGGATTTCCATGGATGCCCTTGGGAAATAACGCACCCACCATCTGAGATGGGTGCCCTTAGCAGGTCCCACTCCACAGGGGAGGAAACTGGGCAGGGACAGTGCATCAGGGGTCTCAGAAACCCCTGATCTGAATTTTCTCTCTTTCTTAATCCTCACCGAGGATATGTTTATTGATTTTAAAGAAAGAAGAAGGGGGGAGAGGGAGGGAGGGGGAACAGGGAGAGAGGGAGAGAAGGAGAAAGAAATATCTATTGGTTGCCTCACTTACACTCCCTGACCGAGGATCGAACGCACAATCTTTTTGCACACGGGACAATGCTCCAACTAACTGAGCCACCCAGACACGGCTGAATTTTCATTTTGAGATGCTCCAAGCTCTGCTTCAACTTTCAAAAGAAAATCTGGACCCTTGCACATGACTGGTGGGGGTGGGCAGGGAACTGGTCCTGGACATAGCAGAAGGCCCCCTGACTGAGATGCTTGGGCTCTGCTGGCTCAGAAAGGTGGAAAATGATTTAAAACTCAGAATTCACTGTCCTGATAGCAGGCAAGTGATCCGCAAGCCCCCAGGCCCACCGCTATCGCCCTGCCAGGAAGCCTCCTGCATTGCTGCGGTTTTCAGTGCTGTTCCTCCAGTGGAGATGGTCTCCGGCCTGAACAGGCAGGGTGGACATGCTAGCAACAGGCTGGGCCGCTGCTCCTCATCAACAACTGCAACATGCCCGGCTGGGTGGGGCACATAAATCAACCTCAGTTAACAAGCATCAGTAGCAGAGCCCAGCCCTGGGTGCAGAGCTGGCGTCCCCTTTGAAACAAACCACCCCTCGCACCTCTCAGCCCCTGTGGTGAGGGCTGGGAGGAGCTCTGACAGGTCTGCCCGCACCGCAGGGGACAGAGGCCCCTCATCACGACGACCGCAGGACGATGCCCAAGACTACCCAGTGCCCCAGCCCAGGGCTGCCTCAGGCCTCGCCACCCCAGCAGCTAGGGACAGGAACCAGGGTCATCTCCAAACTGGGTGCGCTCTTGGGAAATTAGAAAGCAGGACCCTGGCAATGAACGAAAGAGTGCTCACCTGAAAAGGTTTCACTCTTGTTATTAGAGGAAATAAGTTTAAACTAAATAGCACTCCCACAGGGTTGTGCACGTGTGTGTTATTTTATCCTCACCCAAAGACTTTTTTTTATGGCTTTTTAGAGAGAATGAAGAAAGGAGGAAGGGAGACATCAATGTGAGACAGAAATGTCAATCGGTTGCCTCCTGTACACACCTGGACTGGGGATCAAACCCACAACCAGGTATGTGGCCTGACCAGGATTCAAACCTGCAATCCTTCGGTTATGAGACGATGCTCCAACCAAATGAGCCACATCGGCCAGGGCCGCTCCCACGGTCTTAACCCTGGTCCTCATCCTCGCCAGGCAGCCCTGCCACGCTGACAGGGGTGGGTGCTCCTCCGCAGACTGTTCCTGAGGGCCAGCGTGGCCAGGCCTGCACTGGCGTTTCTATCTCTGCTCCCCACAATGCTGACCCCGCCCAGAAGCCCCCCAGCTTACCTTTTCACCAGGTCCACTCCAATGCTCAAACAATGCCAAAGCTCCCCACTCCCCAACCCACCTGCAGGTCCTTCTCTCAGGGGACTGTCCCCTCAGGCCCCCGAGACGCAAACAGTCCAGGTGCATTAAAGTCACGTGTCCTCCCTCGAGCCTTCTCGCACTCTTCAGCAGGTGGATGACCACACCAACCCCACTCCCCAACCTTCTCTGGACCCTCGGTCAGCCCCCTGTTAATTTAGCACTGGACACATATTGCTTAGAACTGCTCACCAGAATTTCACTTTTCCCAACAGGGCAGCCAGCTCTTTAAGGAGAGGAAAAAATCTTGCCTCCTTCTCACACACCCTCCTTGCAACCAGAAGCAGGGCTCATAGCCTCCTGAATGCCCATCTCCTGCCGCTCCTCCTCAGGTGGGGACGTGACCATGACTGTGTGGGTCCAGAGGAGCCAGCCCAGTCAGTGGTTCCAGAGGCTGACGTGAGCTCAGACTTGCTGAGTTCAAACCTTCCCTGTATGGCAAAGAGGGTCTCTCCTTGAGGGGTGACAGAGCTCAGTGCAGGGGGAGGGCTGAAGCACCAGAGGGAGGCCAGCGGGGCCACCATTCTTTGGTTGCTTCCTAGTTGCCAGTTTTGCTTGGTGCTTTAGATACACTGCTGCTGATTGTAGATACATTGTCACCAAACTTAGACACACGGTAGGGATCCTGGACACATTGTTGCCAATCCTAGATACATTCTTGCCAATCCTTGCACGTCCCTGATAGAAGTGTTATCCCAAACTACAGATGGGGACACTGAGGCTTGTGGCTCCCTCTCCTACATGGCTCACTGCACCTGAGACGGGGAGACAACGGGGAGACGACAGGGAGACAGAGCCGTGTTTTGGAGGACAGAGCTTCAAAAGTGGCACTGCGCACAAGCAAGCCTCACCGACCCGGCAGATGAAAGGCAGGCGCTGTCCTGGCTTGTCCGGGTGAGTTCACATCCACCCCGTTCAACATGCACAAGGCGTTTTTACAAGATTCTTTTTTACAAGCTATGCTTGAAATTAACATGCCAAGTTCAAATGATTGTGTTTACATTTTCTGTAAGAAAAATCCCACCTCACAGGACTCCTCAGGAGCATGAAGCTTTTCATGATAATTTCTTAGGTGTTAATTACATGCAGGAGTCCTCTTCACACCATCCCAGACACGTGAACTTCCTAGGGGGGAGGGCAGGTTTTACCTTCACTAAGGGCATCAAAGGCCTTGACCTGAAAGGAATGGGGGGAGGGGCTGCTAAAGTGACCACTTTTAAGATAGGCACCATCCCTGCCAGGATCCCAAGTTTATGGCAGTCACCGAGAAAAACAGAAGCGGATGTCTGCTCTCGGTGAGACCCCTGGTTTGAGCCAGATTAAGAACTCTGTCTACTTCGTGTCTCAGGAGCTGAAGGCTGGAAAGGCCATGGCAAAGGACAGAGGCCCGTCCTGTTATTCAGAGGAAGAGAGTAAGCAGTCGGCAGCTGCAGAGGAGACTGCACCCTGGTGCTCCACCATCAGGCCATGCCTGGGACCACCACACAGCAGAGCTCAGCCTGGTGGCCCACCTCCCATCAGGCCCTCAGCTCCACGTGGTGTCGAGCCCACAGCCAATGCAAACTGCTGCTGATGGACGATTCATTAAATCCTATCTGGAGGGTACCCCTCCCCAGGGGTGAGGCGACCTTGACACGGGGCTGGCCTTCCAAGTGACCTTTCCAGTAGCACTCAGGTCTTGCTTCACCTCGGTGCGCAAAAAAGCCTTAATGAAACAATGGTTTTTAAAGATAATTTTATTGCTTTCGAGTTCTGTGTAGTCGTAGTAAATGGTGTGATACAGTGCTTTGGGGGGCAGGCAGTAAAAACAAATTTGTTGTAAAGAAAGCTTCGTAGCGAATGGGAGGAGAGAGGGCAGAAAGCATAGCCCTTTTAAGAAGTAAGCTATTTCTTCAGGTCTTCCTGTGTGCCGGGCACAGGACCAGGTCCTAGGAATTCAAAGATGGCATGGTGCCATTCCCCACCTAGACTAGTGGGGGACACTCCATGGGGGTAATGCACCAAAGAAATATAAAGAGAGTGCCAAGGGGCCATCCTACTTGCAGTGCCAACACCACCAGAGAGGGTGGAATCGCCCCTAATTCTTAAAAGACTTTGCCAGACGGCAAAGTGGTCGCATAATTGTTCCAAGCAGACGGGCTTCCACCGGCCAGGGCCAGGAGACTTGAACAAGACCAGCCTGTTTTGGAAGCAGCCAGCAGAGTCGTTCAAAGCATCTGAGATGATGGCTGCTTGCAGGGCTCTCTCAGAGGGCCAAACAAATGATTCCCAAGTTAAAAATAACAAAAGGCAACCACAGGGGGAAAAAACATCTAGAACTTTCTAAATGTGGAACTGAACAACCACCTGTGTATACTAAGTGTGGTCTCCATAGAGAACGTGAGAAAGTGGATTCTGAAAACACCAAAAAGGTATGACACCGAATACAGAAAAATACCTCACACAATACAGCCAACGTGAGACCCAACACCAGGAATGGAACTGTGTCTTATTATTCTCTATTAGGATTTCTGGCTTGTGAGCATCTTAACTACACCAAACTGCCCAAGGGGACCAATACAGGAATGATAATTAAAATGTAACCACATATTTAAATAGAGCAATGGGAAGTAAATATCTTGGTTTATTTTTCAAAATGAATCAGTAGGGTTGTTTTTCTTTCTAATCTCTCATCTCAAAAGAAATAGCTTAGGACTTTCCATTTATAAAAGCCCTGTAAAGACAGTTCAAATCCCAAATTGTAAAAGGCACACTAGATACAGTAACTCTGCTAAAGTTGCTTGCATCTTTTAAGAAGACCTTAAATCTCGCATGCTAGCTCGCGAACACGGTGCGGCAGTCTTAATCCCAAACCATATCCCAGGGGTTGCTGCAGAAGCCTGTGGCCTCCACATTTTTCTGAAGTTGGTTCCCAGGAGCCAAGCAGGAAAGCAAAATCTAGGGTAGGGGGTTCAGGGGATGCTAACTTTATCCCTGGGGTGCTGTAAACGATTACCCAAGAGGCTGCGTTTCCTTGCTGGCCACTAGATGGCGCCTCGGCATTAGTGAGGTGGGCAAAGTGTACCCTGGACGTTTGTCTGGCCCTGGCAGGAATTGACAAATGGAAGGATTAAGGGAGAAAGCAAATAAACAGATCTCTGAAATGGAAGGTGAACTTCAGGGGCCTGGCCACTCTTGACTGAAAAAATAAAATAAAATCACACAACCGTGTTTAACAAGCAAAATGCAGTCTTATTAAAGAAACTTCACAGAGCTTTATTCTAGAATGGACATCTACTGAGCACCTACTGTGTGCCAAGCTACCACATTTAAAGGACAAGGGCAGTCATGTATCCTACATATCTGGCACTATGCAAAGAGCGCTTCTTCTCTAGGATGTCACATCCGTAAGAACAGCAGCAAGCTCAAGTCCAAGGGGCTTAGCCTATGCCAGCCTCTCTCCTAGACATTTGATGTATGGATTAATTCACTTAGTTTTTATAAATGACTCTACGAAGTAGCTCCTGTTACAATTACAGCTTCATAGATGAGAAAACTGAGGCACAGGGAAACTAAATAACCTGCCTGAGATCTTGGCTATTGAGGAGCTGAGACGCCTACTAAGATCTTTTGCTGTGTGGCTCTCTATAGCCCCATAGAACAGCAACAGGTAGGGTCTGAGACAGCCAACCACAGCAGCAGTGAGGGGGAGTCAGGCACCCAGAAGTCAGGGTAAGCGAGAAAAGCTTCCAGGGGAAGGGGCTGAGCTAGAAACAAAAGGAAGGGCAGCTCAGATCGACCAAAACCACAGACAGGCATTTGGGGGCGAGGAATTCATTGACTTGGTTACAGTCAGGTCCCTATTTTACAGATCTACCCGAGTCCTAGAGATTTTTAGAAATGACAAAGATTACATCTGCCTCCCCTACACACACAAAAAAATTCTGACAGTTTATAAAGCTATTAGAAAATGCTTTTATTTTGTTGTTTCATAAGAAAAAAAAATCTCTCCCAATTATTTTCAAGCTCCACATTTCTGGTGAGACTCAGGAAAGTTAAATAACTTGTTTAGAACCAAGGAATGAACTAGGGGTGAAGGAGAAACTAGGACCAGGTGATCTTGCCCCATTCTAGAGTAGCACTTTCCCCTGTTCAGTATGGGGGTAGCAGAGCCGGAAAGAGAACATTCCAGGCCAGGAGCACAGCAGGTGCAAAACCATGGAGACAGGACCTGCATGGCTTACTCACTGCAGAGCTAAAACAGGGTGCTGGGGTGTGCTGGGAACTCACAAGGGATCCCTACAGGGGCCTCGGACTTGAATCCTGGACCAGGATCACGCACCACAAAAGGCACATGCGGAGAATTGGGGGCCAAACCAGAGGGGCAGCTCAGGGGCCAAGTGCATGTGCCCTCAGAGAGTCCATGCAGGTCTGGACCAGACTAGGGTGTACACAGAAACAGGGGCCAATCAGAACCATTTCAAGTGACTCAGTGAGGTGGAAAGGAGAGGTGGCAATTGTCAGCCTCCCAGGAAAGGATGGGTTGAAGAACTACGACTGAACTAGAAATTCCATCCTGAGCTGACGCTTGTGTTTGAAAACCCACTGACGTACTTGTGAGAAAGAGAATCCTAAATATACTGCCCAACCAAGTCAGGCCCGAAAAACAAGAATTTCCTGTGATAGGATGGCATGTCCACTACCCCATGCCATGAGCTCGCTGTCCACAGAATCGGACCACAGAACCAAAGGAGGTGGAACAGAGATCTTCCTCCTTGGCCATTCTGTGCTTCCCTTTCAAACCCTGAGTCTGGGAGTGGCTACATGATCCCCCCGCCCCGCCCCGGTCTGAGACCCGGGAAAATTAGGGGTGGAGAATAAATACAGGACAACACTGATGAACTTGACCCAAGAAGGCTATACAACGTAAATATAATCAATAGCTAATGACTTAGAAAAGCGCTGGGACAGCCAGGTGGGTCGTGCACCTCTCACCTACATGTTGGGTTGTCATTTTGGGGGTTTTTTTTTAGGCTTCCTACTTTTTCTCCAAGGAGGTCATTAAAGGTCACTCAGATACTACGAATTTGAGGAATATGGCAAAGCTTTTATACATAAAGTCATCGCTCTTTAATTATCATCAGACTTCTGTTCCCTAAAGTGCTACGAACCGCAACCTGCCAAACTCCACTTGGTGCGGTCTCATTTGCTTAGCCAGACATGCATTTGCAATAATCAATTTTATAGAGACAAACCGCTGACTACAGGCAGACCTCAGAGAGTATGTGGGTTCGATTCCAGACCACCACAATAAACCGAGTCATAATCTTTTTTTGCTGGTGGAGGGTCTTGCCTTCAATTTTTTTTAAAGCAACATCTGTGAAGCAAATAAAACCAGGTAAGCTTGTATATTTTATATGAGACAACAAGTTCAAACTAGACATCTACAATATCTCAAGAAAACGTAAGGGCTCAGCTCTATAAAAATTGACATTTTTAGGCTATCGAAATATGCCTGTTCCTCCACGCGAAGAGCCATTTAAAAAGCGGTCTGCATGCACCTGAGTCACCACACTGACAACGAATCCTAACACTGCTTTAAAGAAAGTGAGTGTCCCGTTAAAAAGTAAGGAGCCACACAAAAGTACACACAGCGGCAACCATCAGGTAACTGAAAACCCTCCAGATGTGAACGGATGCATGGAAATACGCACACACCCACAATTCTGAACAAATGGCATTTTTATTCTATGGCCGTTACCGAAGTAGATGCCTGTCTTGCTAAGGTGGCTAAGAGGCTAAGGAGGTGCAAGAATAAAGTTTCCAGCTTACACCCCCCAAGAAATTTCTGGACTAGGAACTGAATAGTTTCCGAAGTCTTTAAAATATAAATGGTTTATACACGCGTGTGCACGCGTGCGCGCACACACACACGCACACTTGCAGACGATTACAATGTAAGCCATTATGGAGAAGGCCCAGGCGTCTCTGCAGCCGCTGCAGCCACACCGCGCTGGGCGCGCACATTTCCCCGCCGCCGCCAGCCTAACTCCAACGAGAAGTGTGGGTTTCAAGACCATCCGCCGTCGTAGGTACGACAATGCCACTCGGCTCTGCGGGCACATCCCCAGCACCTTACAAAGGAAGCCATCACTGCCCAAGGAGAGACAAACTCTGAGGACAAAGGCCACCCCTGCATCCCGTCAAAAACAAGGGTCTTATCACTGGAAGTTATTGCAGTAGGAGGCATGTGCCCCTCGTCCTAAAAGGAAGGCCTTTCTGTGGTGTTCCAGAAAATCCAGCAAAATTGGTTTCTTTAGAAAAAAAATCAGTTTTACCCATATTGTAAAGACCCAGATGGAATGGCAGCCTGTGAGCTGAAAACTTCTTCCCAGGGAGGGAAGAAGGAAGGAAAATGAAGCCTTCAGCCTGTGCTTCTCCCGTGTTTTCAATAAGCAGGACAAATATTTCTATGGTTTGACTCACAGCTTTAAAAACTTATTATGTAAGGGTTTTTTTTTATGGTATCAGAATGAAATTTTTTTTTAACTTAAAGAACTGAGTCCAGTGAGTGCTCAGCATGAATTTACTTAGGAAGCGGGTGGAGAGGAACTAAATCTCAGTCCAAGTAAAGAAAGAGCCAATATTTCCTTGAGATTGTGAAGTTAGTCAATTTCCTAAGCCATAAGTGAAATTGGAATAAGTGAAAAAAAGTAGGAAATTCTTCAAAACTGATATCTGGGTCTTTACAATATGGGTAAAACTGATTTTTTTTTTTTTTTAAAGAAACCAATTTGGCCTTCAAGAGTTTGAAAGCTGTGAAATCAAAGCGATTGTTAATATTAAGTCAATTAGACCGAAGCTATTTAATGAGAGAAACTTCACCGTGCCAAGGAAATATGCATCAATTGTGCTAACAATCTAATCTGATTATTAGCCATTTTATACCAAACATACACCCTTTCCTCAGAACGAATCGGTTTGTTTTTTCCAGATCCTTGGGAGGGTAGAGGAGTGGGAGATGCTCACATTGGATCTTTCCAAACACGGAAAACCAGTCACACTCCCCAGGTGCCAACAGGGCCAAGTGCTTCCTGACCTCAGAACTGGTGTGGCGCACCCCACCCCCCTCCTTCTCAGTCTAAGCCAAACCCTCTTTTCACAAACAACAAGAAAACATTCTCTGGATGCTCTGATGCCAAACACCATTTTTGAGGAAGGGTCAGAGGACTTTATTCATTATTCCCATTATCGTGTTCAAAGCACTCAGAATGTTCCTCCAGAGCATCTCAGACAGAGACACCAAGGACCCATGCCCTGAGAGCATGCACTCTTATTACATATTTAGTCAACAGAGAGGAGGGTATCGCTTGGGCTCAGGAGCACCTGTGAAGGGTTGGCTAAGAACAGCAGCTCCCAGCTAACAGGCCTGCGGGCACAAGTACCTCTCCCGTGAACCAAAGTTGATTTTTAAATGAGTTTTGAAAACAAATCTATTTTATGATTTTTTAAAAAAAAGTTTCAAGCTGCAATTGCTGCTCAACCTCATTTTTTACTCCCACCCTTTTAAACGCAGCACATCGGTTTAAATTACACAAAGTCACGAAATTATCAAAGCTCCCTGATTTCCAGAAACCACACTGAGCAAAGTGGAAATCCAGAGAAGTTTCAGAAGCAAGTCCCATTGTCCTCGCAGCTCAGAATGCGCTGCACTAGATTCTTTGCGCACATCTGGGACTCCCAGTGTTTTGGCAAAAGGGGACTCCAGCTCCGCACGTTGTCAGCATGACCATCCTAAATGATGTCACGATGGGTGCATGTCTCCTCGAAGTCATGGCCCAAGGTGACATTGCAACAGGAGGCCAAGGGTACGTGGCACAGGCCTTTCTAGAAGACCAACAACACCGAGTCCACTTCATTATCCTAAGTCTACACAAAGGCCCTCCAAGGGCCTTTAAAATGTTGCTTGCTGTCTCCTTGAAAATGGTGTATCCTGCACTGAGTTTTCAAGCAACTCTGTTTCATGCAGGAGTGCAGAACATGCCCCCAGGGCCCAAGCAAAGTCCTCTTTCTTTGGTGGGCTCAGGCATTACTGGCGCATTTCATACAGCCGGTGCCTACTAAGTGCTGGCTGGATTCTGTTGCTCTTCACCAGCACATTCTGACAAAGCAAATGAAAGCAGATTTCAAAGGAAGCTACCATCCCTATGGGAAACCCTTGGCAGAACTCGAAGGCAACAAGTGAAAACGATACAGTTCATTTGCATTTGCTGCCCTGGTCTGGCAGCAATGCGGACAGGAAACATTCTTATGAGTAAACTAAGCCTCAGACAAAGACCAAACACCAGCGTAAACAACCATTATTCTCCAGGTCTTTTCCTATGAAAAGGCCAAGGCAAATTTGGAGAAGGGTGTAACAGTTTAATAGCAAAAGATGCCTTTGTTATAATCTAAAATCTTTTGTTGTATAAGAAATTTTAATTTTTGTAAGTTAATGGTATGCCTCAAATGGCTACTGTATCTTACAAAGGCTTTTTATTTTTCCTGCTCAGATTCTAAAGCTATATAAGAAATAAAATAAGCAACAAAGGAAAAAAAACACTACATGAAAATGAACAGTCTCTCTTAAGTCTTTACGACCAGGGTGGTTAATATGGAGTATCAAAAAAAAAAAAAAAAAAAAAGAAAGAAAGAAAGAAAGAAAAGAAAGTGAAAATTCTTTATCACCCTCAAACACTGTATTATTTCTTTGTTGGAAAACATATGGAAGAAACTGGAAATATAAAAAAGCCATCCAAACTCAGCTCCTAAACTCTAATCTTGGAAGGGCCACCATGGTTTCAGATTCAGTCAAGGATCTTACTGTTATAAATCTGACTTCCACCAGCATTTGTGTTTTTAACCCATCCACTCAATCTTCAACTTGAACTATGTATATAACCAAGATTCTTTTTTCCCTTCTGTCCATGCCTGCTGAATTCTTTTCATAAAATGGCCACAATGTTTAAATTACAAGCGATTTTTTAAGAAGTCATCAGATTACTTGACTACCACTCATAAGCTTCAAATATCAGTTTGTTGTATTGCTGGAATCATGGAAAAACTGTAAGTAATGGAGAGACAGACAGACACCAACCTGTTGGACAAATTTACTTAATAATTTTAATAAAGCGTCTATGTTCAAAGTAACACAATATATTCTTTCCAACCTTAGCATATGTCTTTAAAAAAAAAAACAGGTTTATTGGGATATAATTCACATACCATAAAAGGCACTAATTTAAAGTGTACAATTCAATAGTTTTATAGTATATTCAGAGTTGGTCAACCACTACCATAACCTAATTTTAGAAGATTTCATCACCCCGCAAAAAAGCTGGGTTCCCTTCCCCAGTAACTCCGTCCCCTCTTCCCTCAGCCTCACAACTGCTAATCCATGTGTTCCGTAGGATTTGCTTATTGCCGACTTCATTTAAATGGAATTAAACAATGCATGATCTTTTGTGACTGGCTTCTTTCACTTTCCATGTTTCTAAAGTTCTTCCAGTCAACCTCAGTGCATTTCTTAGGGTTGGACTTTTCTAATCCTTCTCAAACAAATGACCCTTTCAACTTCAAATCCTGACCCACACCCCATCCCTCTTCAGAAGTGCCATTTACTTGCGATTTGCCTCTAGAGAATCTACACTGTAATTTGCTATTTAGGTTCTTTCCAAACTTCTTGTTCTGGATTCTTCTTCTGGTAATAAAACATCAACTCCTTCCAACACCAATCTTCTAACAATTTCTCTAACAACAGGTTGTGAGTGTGTCTGGGGCAGAAGGATGACTGAACCCCTTTTAATAAGATGGCCACGACATGTTTAAAGCATGCATTAATTTTTTTAAGGCCACCAGATTATGTGGTGAGCACTCATAACTTCCCAACCTCCTTATTTTAGAGGGTCTGGTCACATCCTATTGATACGAAACAATCACGTCTGTGTGACTTCATCTGCTTCCGAAACTTCTCCATTTTCAAAATTAAAGATTTTCTGAAGCCCACCCTATGGCTGTGACAACGAGGAAACACTAATCCCTAAATATCCCAACATAGTCGGGAACCAACACCCCAGTCTTCACGGCTGAACCAGACGGCAGGAAGGATACCAGGCTGGGGTAGGACTCAGTAGCTACTTCTCCCAGAGTTGAGTGTTCTAGCAGCTCTTGCACTAAACGCAGAACATATGTATGCTCACACCGGGCACATCATGTAATCCCCACAGCTTCCCAGCTGCAGGGAGGGGCAGGCACTGAGCTAGAACTCCGGCAAACTGGAATGAGGGTCCCGGTGCTTTGTAGCTTTCCACCAGGTTTTTAGGAGCCAAGCATTTCCAAGGCATCTTGGAGAAAAGCTTTAGCTACGCAGGATTATAAACATACATTAAAATACCCCTTTCCTCTCCTGCCTGTTTTCTCAAGAAAGAAACGCCTTTCACAGAGACCGTACGTCCATGAAGAGCGCTCCAAGCGACAGGACATCCCATTTTAAAATGCCGGACTCCTGCCACGCGCAGGCCAGGCCATCGCTGCCGTGGTGAGCTTCAGAACTTACTGCCGTGAGAGAAAACACCAGACACTACCCAGTTCACGAGGATGCCGTTAAGAGAGGGATTAAGTCTCTTCTGTCTCCCAAACTACACTGAGTTTTTAAAAGCTAGAGACCCTCTTTGGTACCCCACCGCCGCCGCCGCCGCCGCCGCCAAACACGTCTGTGCGCCTGAGAAGGGAGCCCCGAGCCTTTCGCCCAATCCACTGAGCTCCAAATTCAGGGAACAAAGAGCAGGAGAGCTCCGATTTGTGGTCGGTCTGGCCTCAGTCTGCATCTGACTCCCCGCAGGAAACACGCGAAGGCCATTGGAATCGGCTCTCACCCCATCGGGAACTCGGTTCTGCCCGGGCGTTTAAGAAGGGCTTGTTTACACAGACAGCCTGTCGGAGCGGCGCCCACGCCGGGGCCGGACAGCCCCGCCGCCTCGGGGTTCTCCCCCTCACTCCACCACGCTCAGTCGTGATTTTTCACATTGGCACCACCTGCATACCCTCGGCAACCATTACTCACCAACACGCCCTCGGCGTTCCCAGCCCCGGTTCTGCGCCTGCATTTAAAGTTTAATCGTGATCTAGTTACCCTACTCCCATCGCGAACGCACCGGCGAGCCACGCTGTAATTTTCTGAAAAGAACAAGAGCCCCCCTCCTCCCCTCCGTCCGCAGCCCGTGGGCCCTCACTTCTCCCTCCCTCCCTACCTCTACCCGACGCTACCAAAACAAAAGCTATCAGATTGCAAGCGATAGCTACCGTGGAGCGATGTTGCTTATTAACTCCGCACAAAGGAAGTGCGGGGTCGGGGTAGGGGGTGCGACACAGCCAGGGCTGCTCACTCGAAAACCACACACGTTCCTCTCTCCCCCGACTCCGCGGACCCTCGCGCTCCGTGACCGAGGGCGCAAGACTCCTCCGGCCAGGGCCGGGCATGTAGGTGTCGCTGGCGGCCGGGCGGCGGCGGCTGCTACAGCCCGCGTTGCAGGCACGTGTGTGGAAATGCGCGTCAGCTCCGACCACACACCCACTGCCGCACACTCGGGTGCTGCGCGACCACTGCCCCCCCACACACACCCAGCCCCTCCAGGAGCAGGAGAGCGTCCACCGATCGGATGGAAAGTAGGGGGTCCCAGAGCCTTCCTAACTGGGGGCGCGAACGCGCTCCCAGGAAGAGCCCGGCTGATGCAGGGCCCCCCGCCTTCGCACTTTTTTTTTTCCAGGAGCTGCATAAAGGGATGAGGGCCAGGCGGAAACACGCCCCGCACCCCAGAGCCGCACTGAGCAGCCCAGTGAAGCCAGGAGGCAGGTAACCCGCAGCGGATCCAGCGAAAGTGACGGGAAAGGACAGGAATCTAAAGCGCCCGAGGGGCAAAGCGCGCTGGGCGTCGGGAGGCTGCTCCAGGAGGTTTGGGAACGTGCGCTGGGGCTGCGGGTCCGCTCGGCCTGGCACCTCTCCATCGAGGACAAGCGGCACCGCATCAGCCCGTGAACTGCCTGCCGCCGCCGCACCGCGTCGACCCCACCGCAAGGGCTCCGCGCGGCCGCTGAAGCTGTCACCGCCGTCAGCGCGCGGCGCCGGAGCCGGGGCTGCACGCGGAGCGGCCCCGCGCGCCCGCAGGCAGACGAGATGCGTGTTGCGGGGCCCGGCCCCGAGCGAACTTCCCGGATCGAGTCCTAGCGCCCGGCCGGGAAATGAGCGCTGAGGGGACGCGCTGCCCACGGGGCAGGCCTCTCGGGACCGCAAAACAGAAAGCCCCCGAGGCCCCTCCTGCGGGGGGGGGGGGGCGGGCGGGGGGACGCGCCGGACCAGGTCCGCGGGGCTTAAACTCCCAAGCTCGGGCTCCCCGCCGAGCCCCTCCGCGCCCCGCCCCGTCGCTCCGGCGTCCGGGGGCCCAACAGCTGCGACCACTCGGATTTCGCAAACAGGGCGCAGCCCCTCGGAGGAAAAGTTCCCGCAGTGGCCGCGGGCGGCGGGCAAATACTCACTTTCTCCACTCGTCGGCCAGAACGACAGCGCGGCGGAGAAAAACAGGAGCCCCCACAGCGAGGTCAGGGACCCTCCTCCGGAGCCAGACTTCATTCCTTTGATTTGGGACGCAATTCCCCTCTCTCAAAAAATAAAAGGGGTTGGGGAGGAAAAGAAAAAAGTCTCCAACGCAGTCTTCGCCCCCTTTCCAGACGAGGGCGAAGGAAACAATACTCCGAAGGCGGAGCGCAGCGGACGGGGCGGGCGGCTCGGCTGGCCCCTCAGCGCCGGCAGCCGCAGCCCAGGGCTCTGTCGAGTCGGGAACCCGGGGCGCGCCGGGGCGGGCTGTCGGCGTCGTCGGCCTCCATTTTCAAACCAGAGAGGCAGGAGGGGGGAAAACTGCAGGGAGAGGGGGCAAAGCCCAAATCCGTCCGGGCCAGGCGGAACAAACCTGACCCCGGCCCCGGGGAGACGCTGTCCACCGCCCGAGCCTCACCGGCGGGAGGGCGCGACGCAGTTCGCAGGATCGCCCCGAAGTCCCCGGCGCGGGCGAGGGCGGTCGGGCCGAAATGCGGAGCGAAAATGAATGAGCGACTCCCCGCCTGCTGGTCCTCCGGACTCCGCTCGCCGCCGCCGCCTCCCTCAGCGCCGCCGCCGGGAGCTCCTGCCCAAAACCAGGACACACACAAAGCGGCGGGCCGCCCGCGCCGCGCTCAGCACTCCCGCCGCCCGCCCCGCGCCAGCCCCCGCCCGGCCCCCGCCTGCCGCGCCGCCGGCCCCGCGCGCGGGGGCTCCGGCGAGCTGAAGGTCAAAGCCGAGGCGCGCGGCGCGCCGTGGAGCTCCCCCGGCGCGGGAGGGGCGTGGAGGGCCCGGGGAGCGGGGCCGAGGGTCTCCGAGCGCCGGGCACGGGCGCGCCGGAGCAGGCTCACTGGCAGCGTCCCTCTCGCTCGCCCGCCGCTCTCGAGTTCGCCCGGTGCGCTCGCTCCTCCTCAGGTTTTTTTCCCTTTTTTTTTTTTCCGCTCAGCGGAGTTAATGCTGGTAAACAAGAGCCTCAGCCTCGCCGCGCCGCTGCCGCCGCCGCCGCCGCTGCCACACACTGGGGGCTGGCGCGCGCGCGCTCAGGCCCGCGCACACGCGCCCGCGCGCTCCAGAGAGCCGCCACCGCCGCAGCCGCGGCGCGCCCAGGGCCGGGCCCAGACCGGCGCGAGCCAAGAGCCGGAGCCCGGGATTCCAGGGACGTGCGGAGCGGAGCCGGAGCGTGGGGTGCGAGGCGGAGAGGCACCGCCCCCGTCCCCCGCCCGCGCTGCCGCCCGCGCGCACTCAGACAGACGCCCGCGCGCGCGCGCGCCCACTTGCTCTCGCTCCCACCCGCACTGCGCCGGCCACCCTGCACGCGCGCTCCCCTCCCGCAAGACTCCAAAAACAATGCCCACGGCGCCGGTCCGAGCTGGGCGGAGGAGCGGAACGGGGAGAGGATAAGGGGAGGGAGTGGGATGGGCGGGGAGTGCGGGGCCCGAGAGGTTCATTGAAAACAACAACAGTGCGGCTGGAAAGCGCGTTTCCCCGGTTCTTGAAAAGCTTCATTGTTTCTTGCAGCTGTTGCAAAATAAATAAATAAGTGCGTGCATGCGGCATTTTTTCGCAGCCCGCTGGAAAGCCCGAACGTGGCGGGAGGGGCACACCTGGGAGAAAGGAGGCTCCCAGGCTCCCAAGGCGGGCACTTTCACGCAAGGCTGCGGCGGCCGCGGCATCGCGACTTGAAACCCAGACTTCCGGGGCTCGCGGGGAGCTGAGCGGGTAGGGCGCGGCCCTTGGAGCTCGGCCCGGGGATGCGAGGGGAGACGGCCCATCGCGAGCCGGGAGTCGGGGAAGGGGGGGCGTAGACGGGCTGCTGCCCCGCGTGCCCAGGGCGCGTCCCCTCGGCGACCGCCAGGGGGCGCAAAAGGCGCCGGGGAAGGTTGGCCCGCGGATCACCTTCCTCCCTCCGAGAGAGGAAATGTGGGGGCCCGGCGTGGGGGCCCGGCGGCCTGGGTCGGGCTGGCGGGGCCTCGAGGACCCGCGGCCCGCCCCGAATGCTCTTCGCGCTGCTGGGCGCTCCACCACGTGGGCGGCTTCGGGGAGCGACGGAAGCGCGTGCACGGTGCGGGCTGCGGTGGCCCGGAGGCTAGGGGGTGTGTCCTAGGGGCCCCCAGAGGACGAGGTCGGGGGCCGCGGCCCAGAGTCGTCTCCCGGCTGGAGTCGGGACTCTGGAACACGCCACACGCGCGCGACCAGTGGTCACAGCAGAAACCCACCCGCACCTGCCTCGGGTCCTCCCAGGCACCTCCCTCTTGCTTCCTTTGCTGTGTGACTAGAAATCAGCATCAACCCCGTCTCCCCTGAGCTTTTCTTGCCTGTACCCAAGGAGAGGCTTCCCCAAAGCCATCTAACGAATAAATGCTGCGGAGCCCTGGTCCTTAAAGGGGGACACGGTAGCAATGGCTGGAGAGAGGAGTTTGAAATACGTGGACTTTTAAAAATAGTGAGTGGACCACGTGTAGCCTTTAATGTGATCAGGTTTCATGACTTAGGCTAATTGATGTCAATAATAAATAAAAAGAACATGGCTAATAAAAGTCGTGAATGTCTAGATCCAGTAGGAGTGTTTATCTCGTAAACAACGGGGCTGTCTGGGGCTGTCTGCTCGGAACACATCTGTTCTAAAGAAAAGGCAGGTTTATTTATTTATTTTTTTTTTACTCTCTAATTGTAGAAGATTTCTGAGTTACATTATGTATCCCATCGTTTGTAAAACAATTTTTTTAAATGAAGATCTGAAAACAAGTCAAAAGCTATCATAATGGAAAACCTAGCCTCTCTCACTCCCTATATTTATTCCCTAGATCATTTTTCTCCTTGGAAATTTTTAGCTCAATTCAGTGAGTCAGTTGTATAGAAGGGACATAAATCTTTTTTTACTTAAGAGAGTTATTCATGTGGGATTGTTTTGCTTAACTGAAATTCAGCTTAATTTTTAAATAAAATGTTCCAGTTTCAGATGTTCTGGACATTAACAAAGGAAGAAGTATATTAGAATCTTTTACAAGAAACTTTAGCATGTATCATTTAAAAATTAGGCACTACTGTGAATAATTAAAATTCAGTCTACTGATTTTTAAATATTTGTTCAGAGTTCCTTGCATGAGGTTGGTTTGGGTGCCTACAGATTCAATCTGCAGTTAAATGAAAAGGAAAATCAATATTATATTTTCACTGTATTTGGTGTTTAGAATTATTAGATACCAGCTTGTAAATTTAGAAGTTTAGAGCTGACTTTTAAAAGACTAATGCTAATATAAAAATCTTTAAATACCACACAACATATTTTTAGTATTAGTAATAAAACTCCCCTTCAGTTGTCCCTAGGGACATGAGGTACATAGAACAAAGAAAAATGCTTAGTTATTTAAATCGTAGGGGGTTTTTAAAACTCAGATGACTTTTCATTTGTATATTTTTTAAATGTTTGTATTTTCTTAAAGTAGTAGAAAATCAATAAGATTAAGCTATTTCAGGCAGTGAAGTTAGATACTTATTATGTAGCTTAATAGGAAAAAAATAATCAAAATGTAGTTTGCCTTTCAGCTTCAACCTGATGGCATAGACAAAGAAGGCAATTATTATTTTTTTCAATGATTACATTCTACATACAGAAGTCAAACTTATTTTTTCAACCTTGGAAATAAAATCACATAGTGAAACAGTTACAGATGTCTTTGCTTTATGACCACACTGACAACGTATCAAACTGTTACTTTTTACACAATCCCCCCCCATCTTATAAATTTCTCTTCTTTTGGAGATGAAACTAGTTGCTCATTTTCATTTTTTAAGCACTGTTTACTTGAAAGAAGCTTTATGTAAAATTATTCTGCTAAATGTAGCAGAGTCCCCCCAAATGTAATATATATCTAGTGAACATACCAGACACAGCACGATTGACAATCACCAAGTATTAGTAGTAATATGATACATTGTGATCCAGTCCCAGAAAGGAATGGTACTCACTAGCAAACGTGAATAAACCTCAGCCACATGTAACAGAGGCAGATCTTTGAACACAATGTTAAGGGGTGAAGGGGGAAGCAAGTTCTGAAAAACCGCACAAATGACATTGTGGTAAAGCTCTTAAGAGAAAGGACAACAAGAAATACATGGAAAAATTTTCAAAGGAAAAGAATGAAATACAGGATAAAATATTTTTCTTTTGTTTTGTCATTTTAACAAGAGGATTAGTAAAGAACAAAACATCCAGGGCCCTGGAGATGGCAGATTTACAGTTTCTGCTCTATGGATATGCTTTGTAACCAATGCACATGCCACACATATTTTGTGTGTATAATGTATTAAAGAGGATAATAAAAAGAGGTGGAGGAAAGACCCTAGTGAGAGTGTCCCACTTTTCCAATGATTCTCCCAGATTCCAAGCTGTTGGTACAGGTACTTCAAAAGAACTACGGAAACAATGTGTTCGAGGTCTCAACCTTCAGGGTACACTTCAGAAGAATTCATGCCCACATCTGACCAATGCAATTCCAGACAAAAACAAATCCTGGAACAAACAAACAAACAAAAGTAAAAGAATTCTCTTCAGAGATCCTCGCGATTGTAAGTGAAGAGGGCATTGTGTAAACTGTCTGGCAGTTTCCTGTACGGGTAAGTGGACTCCTAACATATGATCCAGCAAATCTATGCCTTGCAATTTAAACAAAAGAAATGAAAATATGTCCACATGCCCACAAACACCTGTACGGAAATGTTGATCATTGTTTCATTTAAAATAGCAAAAAAGAAAAAAAGAAGAGGAAGAAAGAAATCCTGGCCAGTGTGGCTCAGTCAGTTGGAGTGTTATCCCATAAACCAAAGGCTCACAGGTTCGATCCCCAGTCATGGCATATGCCTAGGTTGCACGTTCAGTCCCCATTAAGGGAGCAACTGATCGATGTTTCTCTCTCGCATTGATATTTCCCTCCCTCCCTTCCTCACTCTCTAGAATCAATGAGCATGTCCTCAGGTGAGGATAAAAAATTTGTTTTTATTTAAATAACAAAGACAAAAAAAAACACACAAAAAAACTGGAAAACAGCCCAAGTACACCAAAAGGAGAATGGATAAACAAATCATGATCTATTCATTCCACGCAATAGTGCTTATCCATGAAAAGGAATGAACCACTAATACATACGAAACCACGGATGAGCCCCAAAAGCAAAATGCATGAGCCAGGCACAAAACAGTACTGACTGCATTAGTTCATTCATATGAAGTTCAAGAGCAGGCAAAACTAATCTAGACAAGGGACCATCATTGCTGCCCTTGGTGGGGGCTAACAGGACATTGCAGATGACCAGGGAAAAGCACAGAGAACTTTCGGGGGCGGGGCGCAATGCTCTATGTCTCCATAGGGGTATTGACTACAGTGGTGTATGCATTCCTCAACAATGCATTGAACTGTACACTTACTATGGGTACTCTGTGTTGTGTGTCATCATATCTGAATTGGGGAAGTTTTAAAGAGTACCTCGTGCAATTTAGAAATGTGGCTGTCATAAAAAAGGTCAGCACGGCGCTTTCCACTTTTGCTATTCTGTGAGTTAGCAGACCTGCTCATCCCCAGTCCCCAGGCCCACAGCTGTCTCTAGAGATAAACACAGTCACAGAGGGACATCTGCCCGAGGTCCCCTGCAAAGGGTGTTAGCTGTGGATGGCACCAAGGGGTCTCCACAAAGCCATCCAGGGGCTGGAAAGGGGTTCAGTGACCTCTAGCTGGGTCCAGTCCCTGCCCGGCCTCAGCAATCCCAGTCTCCTTGAGATAAGTTTACACTCAACTTGAGAAGACTTTCTATTTTAGATTGCCACCTAGCAGGGCCGTGAATGCTCCAGGTTTCCGTGACACTTGAAAAGCGATGTGGACGTTTTAGGGCGTGTTGGGACAGAGACAGCTGGGACATCTTTCTCTGACTACTTCCAGGACCATGTTCAGGGAAGCATAAGTGAGGGAAGTTTCTGGAGAAGCCAAACCTGGGCTGGGAGGGACAGATACCCATTGGATGGCCACAGATCCCAGGTAGAGACTGGAAGGTTTCTGTTACCAGCACCCTAAGTGTGGCCATCCACGAACCAGCACTGAAAGGGAGGCATGTTCAACTCCTTCATGGTAAATGGACCCAGGCTGGGAGAGATTATCTCTGAGATATCAACAGCAGGGGTCCCTACCTGGCAGGGAGCACAAACAAGGCCTCCTCACTTTTTTAATGCATCACAGAAGTTCCTGGAAACCTGTTCCCTCTGATGCCACCTGCTCTGAGATGTTTTATCAGCAGCATGCCAGAAAGAGTCGGTTGCTCCTCTGCCCTGACCTGCCCCCGCTCTGCAAAGCTGTGTGACCTTGGGCAGGTCACTTTGCCTCTCTGTTTTGTCCTCTGTGAAATGATTATGTTGAAGCAGACATTTCTGCTGTAAGCTGCCATGACTTTCCTTGATTTTTAATTGAGAGGGTTACCTTGGTATCTCCTACCTTAGCTGCATGTCTTGTACATTTGCCTTCTCTGTCAATTAATTGGTCGTAAATGAATCTTAGAGCAGAACACAGTTTTTAGAAGTTCTGAACACCCATATACATTTTTCTAAGGATACAGGTATGGAAAGACAGCAGAAACATCACCATGACAGGGGCAGGTAGTCATGGGTGATCCACTAAAGGGATAGTCACCCAACTCATCACTGAGAAAGTTCTCTTCAGGATATCAAGTTCTAGTGGAACCTTATTCTGTAGGACATACTTGTACATTTCTTCAGTAATATGTTTTTCTCAAAACATCAACGTCTCAGGCTCCTCACTAGCAGCAAACTCTGTTTCTGGCCCCGGGGACACCCTACAAACATGTGACACCCTCAAGCTATGCAGATGTGTGCTGCTTTGCAGCGGTCTTCTGGACAATCAGGTTCATGTCTGTCCCTGGAGGACCGCTGATCGCCAAGGGAACTGGACACCAACACGGGGGCAAGAAGAGGGGAGGGCGGGCTCCTACCTCCCATGAGGAGTGATGAGGCTTATGGACACTGAGAGAGGTCTTGTATGACTTCAGGCTTCATACCCTCAGAAAATGGGCAGAGCTAGACCCATCGAGGTTACAAAGAAGAATATTTCTTCTTTTCCAATAGAAAGAAGTAACCAGCATCATCTTACAACCTCTGTTTGGTGCTCCGCCTGGTGTGGAAAGATCTCAGCATCATCAGGTGTCCTGGCAGAGACAGGGTCCACACTCTCTGGAGAAACTGTCCCACAAAAAAGCGCTGGATTGACTGGGGGGGGGACAGGGTGACTCTGAGGTCCCCTTCAATTCCAGGATCGCCGGGTGTTCGAATTCTGCCCCTGTGGGGGTCCCCATGACGGACGGCTGCTGCAGGAGTCTGGCTTTGCTTTAGATGAAATGGGAGCACCTTCCGAGTAGAAGATGTGTCGGTTTACTAGGGCACTGAATTTGTCTTCTGTCACAGAAACCCTGATGAAATTGTCCCTGAGAGATGGTCACGGCCGGTTCCAACCGGCCAGAAAGTTGAGTTAGGAAAGCGGGGGTTGTGTTCAATCCAGCCACGTTGTGGGTGATGGCTGAGACAGGTGGGAGCCAGGGAGAGGGTCAGATCACGTGGGCTGGCATGCTCAGGTCAGGTGTGCAACAGAGGCTGTGTGTGTGTTGGGAGGGGGGGGGTCCTGATTTGTACAGCTTGTCCATTTCCCTGGTATAAATATTTTACCATGGCTAATTCGAGCTACCAATAGGAAGTCACCGAGTACAGCGGTGTACAGATGTGTGAGGGACTTCTGCAAGACCCGGTGAGCCTGCTCCAGAACATGATGAATGGGTGAAGATATCTGGGAACCTGGCATTGCCTTTGTAGCAAATTAAATATGCATTCAGCAAGAGATTTATAAGCAACCCAGTACCAAAATGGCAATAATTGTACACAGGCAATTTCCAGAAGAAACCAGAAAGGCCAATAAGCATGCAATATTCTCAGAAACCTGGTTGGCAAAATGAAGAACTGTACACTACCAAGTGTTCACAAGGGGGATTGAATTATTATTATTTTTATCCTTGCCTGAGGATTTTTTTTAAAAATACATCTTGGAGAGAGAAAGGGAGAGAGAGAGAAAAAAACACTGATGTGAGAGAGAAGCATCAATGGGTTGCCTCCCGTACACAACCTGACTGGAAATCAAACCTGCAACCTAGGTGTGTGCCCTGACCGGGAATTGAACCCACAGCATTTTGGGATTCAGAATGACACTCCAACCAAATGTTCCACCTGGCCAAGGCAGGAATTGAGTTCTTATTCACTGCTCCTAGGAAGAAATATTAGTACATCCACTTTGGAGACCAACTTGACAATATCCAGAAAGCTGAAGATTCACCTACCTACTCCACAAGCCCGCAAGTAGACTCATAGAGTATGCCCTCCAAGCTTTCGATACACCAGCACACACACTCACACGCACACACACAAAGAATGTTCATTGGAACACTGTTTTCAATAGTAAAAAAAAAATTGAAAACTTCTAATTGTCCCTCATGGGAAAGACAATGATGCCTTTTTAATACAATACGATACTATACAGAGGTAAGAATGAATGAACACAACCTAAGCAAATCAACATAGATAAATTTAGCGAGCAATATTCTGCAAAGGTGCAATCTGCAAAAGTTGTACAGCCACATGCTATCTTGCATGTGACTATTAACACAAAAGCAATAGCATGTATTGTTCATGGAAATGCGTATATGAAGCGTACATACAACGTAAGCACGGAAATGATCAGCAACAACTTCAGACATTACCTCTGGGGAGGAGGAGAGAAGAAACGGATGCAGAGTGATTTTAACTACGTTGGTGACATTTTATATCCTGAAAAGACCAAAGAGATCTGAAGCAGATGGGCAAAACGGTAGTGCCTGTTAAACCCAGTTGATGGGAACAGGTGTGTCTGTTAAATTATCTTCTGCAGTCCTGGCTGGTATGGCTCAGTGGACTGAGTGCCGGCCTGTGAACTAAAGGGTTGCTGGTTCGATTCCCAGTCAGGGCACATGCCTGGGTTGTAGGCCAGGTTCCCCATAGGGGAAGTGTGAGAAGCAACCACACAGTGATGTCTCTCTCCCTCTCTTTCTCCTTCCTTTCTCCTCTCTTTAAAAATAAATAAATAAAATCTTTTTAAAAATTATCTTCTGCACTCTTTTGTATGATGGAACTATTTTATAATTTTGTTTGTCTTTTTTTAAACATTTTATTTTAGAACACTTTTAGATTTACAGAGTTATTGCAAAGATAGTAGAGGGCTCCTGTATACCCCAAACCCAATTTCTTCTCTCATTAATGGCTTATATTAATAGGGTAAATTTATCACAATTAATGAACCAATATGGATTTATTATTATTATTATTATTACTACTCCTCCTACTACTACTACTAGTAACCAAAGTCCATACTTTATTTGGACTTACACATTTTCCCCCAATGTCAATTTTCTGTTCTGGGGTCCCACTGAGGATCCCAGATGAAATTTTGACATCATGTCTCCTTGGCCTTCCCTGGGCTATGACAGCTTCTCAGACTTCTCCTGTTCCTGATGACTTTGACAGCAGGCCATGTGTCCTTGACCTCTTTGGGAAGCACCCATCATGTGTTATGCAGAATGTCCCTCACTTGAAAACAGTCTGGGAAGTATTTCCATAAGTTATTTGGAGTTCTTCTGCATGGGAGGTTTGTCTATTCCCCCTGCTTGTTTATTTCTTTAATCATTATTTATGTCAGTAACGAGTCATGTATGTTTATTTCATATTTTGGGTTATAATCCAACACTACTTTGCTTTGGTCAACTTGTTCCAACTTGGATTATTGGGAGCTCTTTCAGTGGGTTCCTCGCCCTTTGACCTCCCCAATCATTGGGGTTTGTTGGCTTTTTCTTTTTACCGGGGGTTCTTTTGAAGTTTCGTTGTTTGTTTGTTTGTTTATTGCTTTGTTTGTTTTAGTTCTTCCTTGTTCTCTAGCACCACAAGATACTCCAGGCTCATGTTATGTATCTCCTGCCCCACTCCTGGCATCACTCATTTCTCCAGGAGCTCTGGTTCCCCCTCTTAGGCACCAAAATCTGGCTACGATGTGTGCTTGCTGTTACAGGGTGTCCTTGCTTCTGGGCCCTCTTAGCTGACAGAACAAGAGAATGCATGCATGTAGGGTAGAGACTTGTGTATTCGCTCCTATCTGTACCTGGATTGCACGCAACATGAAGGCATGCCGGAGACTCAGCCTGAGTCCCCAGCTCTAACCCCTTAGCCCACATGTCATTCTGACCGCCACCTCTCGCCTCCACTCCAGCCTAGAAACCTGGATGTCCCCATCTGCCAGCCATTTACCTATTGCTCCATATATATATTTAAAGAGGAACAAGGAAAGCTGCAGGGAAGTGCTTCAACACATTGCAGCATCCAGACCTAAGATTCGGACTGTTTGCACAGCAGACATTTGGGGACAGAAGAGACATCAACGATCCACTTACAGTATAGACTTCCCCGTGGTACCTCGTACCCTCCTGGTGGACACTCTGGGGAACACAGGCAAAATCCTTTTCTAATACGAGTCCCTCAAGCCCATGTGGGAGGGATGAAGTCCCCTAAGGATCCTGGAGGGATCCTTAAAGAAGGTTAGGCAAGAGGAAGGGCCGGGGGATGCATGCGAAAGAGGAAAACAGGATGGGAAACATTCCTTTCCAACCACAGTTCTTAACCTCTTTTGATTGATGGATTCCTTCAAGACTCAGACAAACGCCAGGGACGCTCTGCACAGGAAAACTTCACGTAGATCAAGCAGCATCAAACACAAATGGTCCCGGGCTGGGGGAAACCTCCCCGCTGGGCCCATGGTTGGGCCTCAGGCTAAGAAAGCCTTATGTATACTGTACAACTGTTGTCTGTTTGCTTGTTCGATGTGCAGTGTGTTGTTGGCTTGTTCAGGACAGGAGGGAACCGAAGTTGCAGAAGCAGGTACAAAGAGAGAGTATCTTTCGCATAATGAAAAATGCACATCTCCAGCCAGAAGGGTTGGGATTCAAATCCCCTCTTTGCGAGGTGCCACCTGTATGATCTCCGGTGAGTGACGCTTGCCCCATCTGTCAAATGGCATTAATAAAATTTGACCTGCAGGGCAGTCTCTCCACATCAGAGTCAATGGAGATGCTCATACACTGGGACTTCCCAGGCCACACTCAGAGCTTTCCTTACCTGGTAGAATCTTGGGGGGGCCGAGCATAGAAATCTGCATTTGAACAAGAGATTCCCCCCACCCCCCATGATTTTTATGATGTCCTGCGGGCTTTGCAGAGAAAGAACTGAGCTGAAATTGGTAAAGCACTCAGAAAACAGCAGTAGGGAAGACACAGTCCTTCTGGGCTACCCACCTGGGCATGTCACCTCCTTCTCACATTCCCGAAGGAGAAGCATTTAGGAGCCCCCTGCCCACCTGCTCATGCTGACCAGCAGTGCTGTAATAGCCATGTGCTTGCTGCAACTCGGGGCACTTCTGTACACATTGCCTAACACACACCGTTAGTAAATAGGGGAAGGATGTTGGTAGGACATGGAAGTCACGTTGGCTCACATGTGATTTTTCCCAACACGCTGCTGTTTTGAAGTGCAAGTCTTAGCAATGAGTGCAGACCCGCGCTGCAAACCTACTGCAATGTCCTTTTTCAGAGCAAATGGCGACAGGTCTAGTGGCTTCAGGGCCACCACATTTTCCACCAGGTAAATGACCTGGTGATACTGGGACAGCAGGTGAATGAAATGAAGAACTTAGAACTGTTCCCTCCCCCCCCCCCATATTAAAACAATGAAATGGTAAAGAAGGCTATGGTTGGGACCCTACAGTGATGGCAAAAGTAGGTTGACAGAAAAAGACATGCAGGTTGTCCCCTGGCTGGTGTGGCTCAGTGGGCTGGGCGTCTTCCTGCAAAGTGAAAGGTTGCCAGTTCGATTCCCTGTCAGGGCACATGCCTGGGTTGCAGGTTTGGCTCCTGGTTTGGGTGTCTTTCTCTCCCTCTCTTCCCTTCTCTCTAAAAACACATTTTTAAAAAAGTCTTTTCTAAAAAAAAAATGGAAGATTCCCAAGAGTTTTTAAAAGAGAAAGACATGTAGATCATGATTATTACAATGGCTTTATTAACTCAAAAGAACTCCGCAGTGGCACAGTAAACCTACTTTTGCCACCCCTGTACTTTTCATTTTTATGGAAGTATTTAGTTCTTACCACAGGGCACCCACCTCTCCACCCAGGAGGGAAGGGGCCTCCTGGGATTCTAGGGGCAAATAATAGCAACAGATTAACTGTGCTATATTTTTGTTATGACTTTTTTAAATACTTTAGTTTTCGTTAGTTCTTGCACGACAAAAATTCCACAGTTTTTGAGTGTTTTCCCCATAAGCCTTGCTATTTTTAGTGGAGGAATTTGCACCTCTTTCCTTAAGCGCTTGTGTAAGAGTTTCTCAAGAGTATATACAGGGGAGATACATTTTCAACCAGTCTAGATTTTTCCCAATTACTCTTCAGAGTGGCTTCCCAAATTGACACCTCCACCAGGAGAGGACGGTCCTTCATTTTCTGCTTCCCAGCTATGACCTGATGTCCTTAGATCTTATTTTTACCTATGTCATAGGTATAAAATGCCTTCTCCTGGTTGCCTTCATTTGCATTTCCCCAACTGCTCGTGAAGCTGAACATATTTTTATGTGCTTATTGGCCATTCTGGCTTCCTCTTCTGGGTATTACCAGTTCAATGCTTTGTCAGTTTTTAAGCTGAATTGTTTTGTCTATTTTGCATTGATTTATAGGAGTTCTGTATGCATTCTAAATAGGAATCCTTTGCCATTAAATTGCTACTTTTATGTTCCCCTCCCAATGTCCCCACTCTCTCTGTAGGCATCTGTGTTTCATATTTCTGCTCAACTATAACACACACAGGAATTATTTTTTCTTCTGGAATATGTCCTAGGTACCTGTGGTTTTAGGTTATACAATCAAGTTGTACAAGCAGAAGTTTTGAAACTCAGATGTCTATAAAATTTCTGATTTTCCTAACCATGGTTTATCCATACTCCTCTTTATGGAAACTTCTCTGTGTATGCAAGAGTTTTCAAAGCAGACAAAAAGAGATATTCCCTGTCTTGCCCTGGCTGGTGTGGCTCAGTGGGTTGGGCATTGTCCTGCAAAATGAAAGATTGTAGGTTCGATTCCAAGTCAGGGCACATGCCTGGGTTTCCGATTCGGGCCCTGGTTGGGACGTGTGCAAGAGGCAACTGATCAATGTTTCTCTCTCACATTGTTGTTTCTTTCCCTCTCTCCTTCCCTTCTCCTCTCTCTAAAACCAATGGACATGTCCTCAGGTGAATGTGAGAGAGAGAAAGACAGAGAGAGAGAGAGAGAGAGAGAGATCTCCTGTCTTAAAAATTCTTGGCCATATTTACTACTTTTGGCCACTTAATAAGAAAAGGTTTTCGTAGGAAAAAATTTGAGGCTAAATGTCACATTTGAATTGTATCTTTTGTCAATATCTTAAGCCCATGAGAAAAACAATACACATTATTAAATTCCATGATCCTCATTTTAAAACGATTCAAGTCACAAACAATCAATCATGCTTTTCTGACAAGTTGCTGAAGAAAAATGTTCTTAAAACTAAATGGAATTGAATTCCAGAATAAATTTAAAAAGTGACATTCTGATTTTTTTTTCTTAACAAGATACCTAACTCCTAAAAGACAATACATAGATTTTCCTGGAACGGAGATTTTAGTCCATGGAAATGTGAGGGAAAGATCTTGGTGCTGGCCAGAGATTCCAATGAAGGAAATGACGTGGTTTTCTCAGGGGCGAGTTTGCAACTTGAAACATTCCAGGAAGAGTTACTGATTACCAAGTTTCTTTTAGCCACTAGCCTTGAAATATTTGGCATGCATGGAGCTCTTACGGGTATTTGGATAAATTAAATTTATACTGACATTCTCAGAGCTGGCTTCAATTCCTAGCTGCTTGTGGGCATGTGGTGAATGCAGGACCTCTGGAAGCATCCACTTGTCCAGCCCCTAGATTTCAACTGTCCCTATCAAACTGTCCCTTCTGACCCTATTTGCCTGGAAGTTGAATCACATTGAGATCTAAAATATATCCATTTTTTTTCTGATTAAAAAACAGCAGATTTCTCAAAAATTAATCATAGAACTACCACACGACCCAGCAACTCCACTCCTGCGAATACACCCAAAAGAACTGAAAGCAACGGCTTGGACAGATGCTTGCACACCCATATTCATGGCACCGTTATTCAGAATTGACACAAGGGGGAAGCAACCCAAGCGCCTATCAACAGGTGAATGGATAAGCAAATTGTGGTCTCCCCCGACAATGGAGTATGATCTAGCCTTTAGGAAGAAGGACATTCTGACACCTGCTCCAACATAAATGAACCGTGAAGATGCTATGCTCAGTGCAATGAAACAGACACGAGAGGAAAACTGTTGCATGACCTCGCCTATCTGAAATACCTGGAACATGCCGATTGAAAATGACAGGAGGTTGATCGCAGGTGATGGGGGGCTGGGAGGAGAGGGAGATGGGGAGTGACTGATGCAGGGGTACAGAGTGTGTTTGGGGATGATGAGAAGGGTTCGGAAACAAATTATGGTGATAGTTGCACAATATCATGGATGTAATTAATGTCACCAAATTGTACACTTAAAAATGCTTAAAATGGCAAAACTTTTGCTATGTATTTTTTCCATAACAAAAATTTCAAAAGGTTTCTTCAACGCCTTCTCCTAATAAAGCTGCACATACTTATTCTTTGAAAGTTTGGGAAACCTGAAAAGTAAAATAACATTAAAGCCACCTGTTTGTCATATCGCCACGCACTGATTGGCATGCCTCCTTTTTCTTGCTCATGTGTGTGTGCAGACACGGACCTGGGAACACCCAGCTTTTGTCACTGGAAGTTGTAACAATCAGCAGACTCCACCTCACTCATGGGCCTTAGTCGATTCAAACCTGCCACCCAGTGTGGGATATGCAAAATGTTTTCAGTATTTTCTCAGTTAATCTTCTGGTGGATGTCCTTGCACATGCCTTTTGTAAATATCTGAGTATTTCCTTAGGAAAAAATTCCTCAAAGCCAAATTTCTGGGTCAAAAAAGATGAATTTTTTCTTTAATCTAATGCACATGTGTTAATTTGCCTCGCAGGAAGTGTTGTGATTTTCATTTTCAGTCAGGTGGGAGAAGATTTTATCCCGTCCTCTCCAACACTGAGTGTTATGTTATGTAAAAGTCTCTCCAGAATTCAGAAGAATAAATTCCATAGAACTGCAATGAGACTGGATTAAAAGGATGTTAGTGAGACAATGGGTGTGGAAAGGAAGAAAAGGTAACTTGGACAGATTATTGGTGATTGAATTGGGAAAGAAAAAAGATCACTTCTATAGATAGAAAAGGGATGGGGGAAATAAATAGAGACCTGCACATTAGAATAATTAGCCATTCTTTGTCCTCACTGTCCAAAGGGAGTAGCCGGGAATAGCCCTCAGGGCTCTCCTTGCCTGGTGTCCTGCCCGCCATCCAAGTTCCTCCCCACCCCACCCCTCACCTCACGCCTAGGAGCTCACCTTCCAGTTTCTTTGTCTTTGTTCCTGACATTCCCTTGGCCATGAATACTTTTCCTCACCCACTTGCTCAAGTACAAACCCATTCATTCCTTGAGATCCATCTCTAATGGGCCTCCAAGGGCCAAAGGCAACGCAGTCTGGGCCTTCAGGGACAGGACAGACCACCAATACAATTGGTGAGATCCTGCTGCAGCAGGCTTGGCAGGGGGCGGGGGGCAGGGTGCTGGGGATTGCCCACGCCACAGAACGCCACCTGGAACCATGAGGATGGGGGCAGCGGTCGGTCGGTTCTGGGATGTGGGTGGGTGGCAAGCTGAGAGTAAAGGTGAAGGGGGCTGCTGGCTGGCATCTGTGCCTTCTCTCTCTCTCAGGAGGGGGGACGTCATCCCAGGACAGGGTGGGCAGACACCCCCTTGCCTGGGACATGGTGCCTTTCAGACGGGACGCTCAACTCTTGAACAGCACTCAGATTCTCAAATATTAGAAATCTCGTCTTCAGGTGTTATAAGCCAATCATCTGAGTTTATTTAGCACCTTTACATATGTTATCTAGCTTTTAAACATTTGTTTGGCATGTCAGAACTAATGTGTGGAATCGGTAGCATGTGCGCCACCACCAGGGTTGCCCTGGTTTCTACGTGAGGATGCTGAGGCTGGGGAAAGCCAGACAAAGCAGCTGGCACACCCAAGACTTGTGGCCCCACACGCTCTCTGGAAAATGTGGCCTCCCCCACCAGACCTGTGACTTTGCTGCTGTGACAGTGTCATGTCAAGGGGCAAAGTTTAGAAAGAACTTAACTGCAAAGAGGGCTGACATTCAACTGACCTTCTGAAAAGAATGTAATAAAGGACTTCATTGTCTTTCTCTGACACTAAGGGGTTAAGACGCACAGAGCTGCCATAGGGCGATGTTGGACTTGCTCTGAGAGAGAAAAGTGTGAATGATACCCACAAGAGATGGCTCAAGAGATATTTCAGGAACAAATACTTTGGCATATATTTCTTTAAGTGCATCTATTTCATTAATAATTCTTCTTTTTAAAACTGCTCTGTAGCCCATCATTCTAAAGCGTCGCCTCGCTTTCTAATTATCTTACTGTTTCAGTTTGGTTTGATTGTTTTCTGCAGTGGAGGTGTACAAGGGGCCACCTGGGGGTTGGCTGTGTCATACAGAGACAAAACTCACATGCTTTTTGTCCTCAAAAACCCCTTCGAGCAAGCCAGAGTCACAGGCCTGAAGACCCCTGCTCTCTTCCCCATGCTCCTGGGGTGAAACACACACACACACACACACACACACACACACACACACACACACCAGTAAGACAGTGGAAGGATGGTGTTGTTTTTGATTGAAACGTTTTACTTTTTAAACAAAATGCCATAAAGATATTTAATGAAGCATCACATGAATTGATACCAGAAGTAACAGCATAGGCACTGACCTATTGTGAACACGCACCGATTGGGCTTCGGTTTGCTCGAGTAACCCATGATTCTTCTTCAAGTATTTGTGCTTAAGGAAAGATGTCCCGAGGACGGGAATGATAGAAGCAGCAAAGATCCAGGTCTGAAATGCTTTCTTCAGCTTTGCGCCCTCGGGTGGGGTGGAGGTGCTTCTGATTTCAGTAGGTGGTGAGCTAAGGTGTGACCCGAGGGACACAAACCTTAAAGCTCAGGCGTCCTGCCCTGGTTTGAGTTCAAGGACACACCTTTTTCTTTCCTATTTTCAACCTCACATTTTAATTTGATTCATTCATAAAACAATTTTAAACCATACTCACAGTCTTTGATTAAATCATTCAATTATTGGCATTCTTTAAGCCTTTTTCTGATTGTTATTCACAGGTCAATGGATTTCACACTCCTTAATCTGTAGTGTTACATATTTTCATACTTTTTTATGTTTGGCTTTTTTTCACTTGTAATTGTTTTTGCAGGTTTTTCAGTGTAGCTGCAATCACCTTATTTTTCTGTTTTCTCAGAAAGGAGTAGCTTTCAATTTTCCTTAGTAAAATAATTCTTTTATTAAAGAATAACCTATATGGTTTGATGGCTTATCCAATCAGCCTGGGACTAATCACCGTGATAGCGCATTTCCACATTCCCAATTTCTCTTTCCTACAGAATTAAACTGTTTTGGATGCTGGGAAATTTAAACAATGCCATTATAAGAATCTTTGTGTATGATTTTATTAGGATAAATTCTGAAGGGCCAGTTTTTCTGAATGGAATTTTTTGCTTTTTTGTAATATGCACTGCCAGATTACTTGTCAGAAGAAACGAACCAATTTTCATTGCCATTAACAAACAAGAGGCTTCTGTCTCCGCAAAGCCCAGCTGGCAATGAGTTTTGTCATTTGCCTTACTTTAATTTAATTTAATGGGTGTGAAATGATGAGACACTTATTTAATTAAATGTAAAATTTTTCTTTATAATTTAGAAAAGGCAATTCATTCATCAGATGCTGGTTTCCTATTGGTGCTATATTTTGTTTAAACTTTTAATGTTTGTCTCCTGAACATTGGCATTTGGTTCTGTTCTAATGAATTTATATAAATTTGTCATCTGTTTTAGATAAAAAAACATTTACCTAGCATTTATTTCAAATATTTTTATTTTATATGACCTTTTAAAAAGCAAATTCTATCAATGTACTTTTCCTATTAAACGAAAAGTCAAAATTATTTTCCTAAATAGTTCTATAGTGTTTTCTCATTTTCTACTTCTTCTTATTATTTTACCATTTAATCCACTTGCTGTTTATTATGGATTTGAAGTCTGTGTCTAAATTAATTTTTTCTTCATTTTGATTTCTCATTATCCCCAAAGCCTCCATTAAATAATTATTCCCTCTCCATTTGCTTTGGTAGTATTTATCATGTACCAAATTCTTATATATGTTGATAATAGTCTACTCTAGCATTCTCTATTGTGTTTAAATTTGTTTTTTTTTTTCAAATCAAGACCACAATTATTTTTATTTTCTTATTTTTATTAATCTGCATGTTCTAAAATTTTTCCATAAGCACACATTTTATTTTATTTGTTTTTGGTATTTCATAATAAGAAAACACTTTTAAAATTATATTTATCATTCATACATACTTATTTTTGAGAACTAACATTGAAATAATTTTTGACAGATTTTTGTAAGGTTTTTTTGTAGGTTTAATTGAAAGTAAATCAGATATAAAAATTAACATGTGAGAAAATATATATTGTTACGTTTAAGCACCCGATGTATTTGTTTTCCTTTACATCTCTTTTTAAAGTTTAGCACTTACAAGTTTTTGTATACCTTGAATTAGGGTAATTCTAAATTATTATATATTTTTTGCAAGTATTATGAATGGGGCTGCCTCAAAGCAATTTCCAGTTACTTGATGGTTTTCATCACAAATGCTTTTGGAGTTTTGTGAATTTAGCCTTCATCTGGACACTTTCATAAACTTTCTTTTTATTTCTCATATTTTTAGTTGGAATTCTTATTTCTTCTGGCTCAGCATAAAATAATGATTTTTAAAAATTTTATAATATTGATTTTTTAGTGTATTCTGCAAGCATTGTTAGGATAACAAGAACCTCCAAAGATATGCCAAA
This sequence comes from Anoura caudifer, assembly GCA_004027475.1. Lineage (NCBI taxonomy): Eukaryota > Metazoa > Chordata > Mammalia > Chiroptera > Phyllostomidae > Anoura > Anoura caudifer. The sequence goes on from PVKU01005441.1 coordinate 49,221, forward strand.
AATTTTAACAAAAAACATCTTTGTTTCTGCCAGTTTTTTAGTTGAATGCTTAAAAAGTTTCTCACTAGAGACTGGGGGGTTTCATCAATACTAGAATATTATTTTTCTATTTCTGTTTTTAAATTCTTTTAGCAGAAAAGGCCATTGGATGTTATCAAATAGTTTAATCATTTATTAAGGCCACATAAATTTTGTTCCTAAAGTTCTTTAAATTGTGTATTTTATTCATAATTTTATTTACATTAATCTGGACATATTACTATATAATAAACTCTATTTGTTTGTGGTAAAAAATACTTTTAAAATAGTGTCATATTCTATTTAGAGATATTTTCAGAATTATAAATGCTTTCTCTAGAAAGATATTTTCTTTGTAACATTACCAGTTTTCAGGACAGAATCAATTTTGTCTGCTAGAATAAACTAAAAAGTATTAATTAAATTTTAATGATTTATCATTTGGTTTTATTTGAAATTTTGAAAAAATTTTCAATTAATTCATTGTGTTATTTTAGCAAGAAAAGCAGTTTCTTGGTTAACCTTAGCTTCTTCCTTAGCTATTGGTCTATTCAATTCCCCAGTCCCTTATTGTATCACTTAAAATTCTGTAACTTTAGTGAAATCATTTTTTTTACTTGAATGTCCAAATGCATCACCATTGTAAATGGGCAATGTATTCCCTAATAAATTTTAGTCTCTTTTTATTGTTGTTTAAATCTTTTCTGGTTGCTAACATTTTTTTTCATTGAATTTACTAGTGGATTTAATTTTATTTTTGGTCTTTTCAAAAAGACATCTTTGCTTAGTATTTCAGAGGATATTTCTTGTTCAATTTGTTTACTTCTGCATGAATTTTCTTCCTGGAGGTTCTTATTTGCTTCTTTTTTTAGAATTATATTTCTAGTTTTTTAAATTTTGCTTTTCTTCTGAATAAAGGCATTTAAAGCAGTGAATGTTCTATAAACACATTTTTCTTTAAGTTCAAGGATTTCATGGTGCTGCCTATGTTTTCCATATTTTAAAATGGTTTGTTATTGCATTTCAAATTTCTTTCTTGACCATGTGTCGCTAGAATCTTCATTTCATTGATACTTATTTTTTAATTTTTAAATTAAATATTAACTTTTTTGCAGTGCTATTATAACATGTAGTGTATATAATTTTTGGTATTTTTCCTTTATTGAAATCTCTTGTTAATTTTTTTCTGTAAAGATTTTCCATATGTCATGTTTTCTCCTTAACTTCACACCTTAAAATTACTCATTTATCCTTATTAGTTGTAGTTTCACAAATTTTTATTTCTCTTTTTTCCCTGCTTCATTTTCTTACTGTGGTGGGATAAAATTTCTGCTATAATTTTGTTACTTTGAACTTTATCTTGCAATTCTAATGTGTTTTAGTTTATATAAATTTAACAATTTTCATTTTCACTAATTCTTCTACCTTCTATGGTCACATAATAAACTCATTTTTACTGTTTCACCCTTTTTGCTTGCATTCTGCTTGGATGCCATCAGTTTGATTCTTTTTTTCTGGCCCAACAAATCACATTTACTCTTTCTACACCTACTTGTCTCTCTCATTTAAGGAGAATATTCTCAGCATTTTTTCTTAAATACAACCTGAAAACATTTTTTTAAATAAAGAATGGCATATACCTTTACAATTGTTTTATTTAAATCATTGTGGCCACATTTTATTTTTATTATTCTCTATTTTTTTGTTATCTTTCCTGTTCCTTTGGAATCTACTTAGACTCCTTTTATTTCATTTGATTCTAAAAAAAGAAATAGAAAACTGACATTTTATAAAGATATAGTAGTAACTTAAGAAAAATTTGACATTTCGAACTCTGCACCCTTGACTTTCTGCCTCCCTTTCCTCATTTCCTTCCCCCATCCCTCATAGCTTATATACCTAAGAGTAGTCATTTTGAAAAAAAATGTTTTCTACTTTTCTGTCACAGATGCTGATTGTTCAATGCCATAACTCTGGAAACGCTGTTTGAAGGTAAGGTATAAGGTCTGGGGGACATATGCAGAATTTTCTGCTATTAAACCTGGTTAATAATCTTTGAGGAGCTCCTTTTCAATTCTTTTTCCTTTTTAGGAACATTCTAGATGGTTTTCCCTGACTTCGAGAAAACCGTCTAGAATGTTAGCTCTCATTCTAATCAAAGACACTTTTTAAAAGCATAAAACCACCGTTTTTTTTTTTAATTCACTGATTTGAGAGAGAGAGAGAGAAAGACATAGAACATCTGTTTGTTGTTCCACTTATTGATGAATTCACTGGTTGCTTCTTGTATGTGCCCTGACCAGGGATTGAACCCAAAGCCTTAGTGTATTGGGAGGATGCTCTAACCAATGGAGCTACCGGGCCAAAGACCCACCGCTCTTTATTTCATTTTAGATAAGCACACAAATAGAACAGGCAACATCCATCGACGGCTTGTGTTCATCTCACACACAACATAAAGAAAACGGGCTGCATTCTTTGCTCTCAACTGGGGAATTTCCTAGGGACTGGCCGCCTGCCTTTCTGTGCTTGTCAGGCTCCCTGGGCCCTTGCTGGCAGCAGCATGGAGTTAAGAATTCAAACCTCGAGCTCTGCAACCCACTACAGGATACTCTCCCTAAAGCTAAGATGCTCTCAAAAAGCTATGGAGAACAGTCCCCCAGGGCCAGCCTCTGGAGACGGCTCCCTCGTCCCTGAGTTCCGTTCATTTATTTATATATCGATCGAACTAATTCTTTCTTTATTTATAGCTTGTCTGTTATGTAACTGGCCCACACAGCTGAGATTCTTTTTTGGAATGAGATGTGGAATACTTGAAATACCTATGAAATCAAGTGAATATACTGCTTTAGTTTCCAGTCTAAGCTTTTTAATCGGTTCTGGAGATCTTGTTTGCTTACATCGAAGGGATGGTCTGGGGCACGAAATTGTTTCTTTAGTCGCAACAGTATCCCCAACTGGCTGTGGTTTATTCACCTTTGGCCACAAGCTGTCTCACTGTCAGGCTTGAAAAAACATACTTTCAACTCAGAATCCCTTGCATTTTTTTCCATGATATTCATGGAGAGTTTGGTCTTTTTTTTTCTTCTTCTTTTTTTACACTTGATTTTCCAGGTTATCCTTCAATGGCTCTAGAGTGTTTTCTCTTTCCCCTCTGCTTCTAGTCCTTTCTAGATTGTTCTGTTTAAAGGGATCACCACTACATTTCTGTGTTTAAAATGCTAATTGATGTGGTGTGTGTCGTCTCCCACCCTTCTGTATCTGAGAGTGAAGGTCACCTATATTCCGACTGGGATTCTCTGTTTTCTTTTTAGGAGAAAGGACAGGAGCTTTGATGATTTTGTTACTATTAATGGTGTGTCTGAATAAGGTTTTCACTTACTTTTAAAGTTCGTACTCTTCTTTCTTCAAAAATTTTGTATATATTTATTGATGGGTGGGGGGGAAAGATCAGTTGCTTCCCGTACATGCCCTGACCGGGGATTGAACCCTCAACCTTTTGGTGTTCCAGATGACACTCCAACCGAGCCACACCAGCCGGGTCTTTTTTCAGAGCTCCTCAGAAATATCACTTTTCTCTCTCTCAACCTCTTACATGTTCACTAAAGAGTTTCCAGACCTGTGATATTTTAATTGGCATCCCAGGGGTCTTGACAGAGAGGAGTTACTCTACAGAAACTCTCACTTCACCATATCGTAGGAGCATTCTTCTTTCCAAATGACTTGACTTTCCCTTGCAACCCTGGGGAAAATGCAAATTACCTTGTACAACAACCAGTTCTGTCCACCATGTCACTGACCTTGATAACCAAGCGTAACTACATGCTCTTAACTATCGGAAAGGGAGACAAACACGAGAACTTATTTCATTCTGTGAATCCTATCACCTCAATTAAAAAGTTCTTTTAGGCATCTTTTTTTTAACTTCTGAAGTTTGACCTTTTATTACTAATCATTTAAATATAATTCTGCTTCTCAACAACCTCCTTCCATCTGGGTATGTAATTCCCTACCTTACAGAGCTGCTTAGAATTTGCCAATACAGCTACGACCTCCTGGGGGTGAGGGGTGGGGGAACATGCTATCCGAACAACAACAAAACTTTCTCAAACAGAGCTTGGAGATGATTTGAACGCTACTGCCACCACCTGACTCTTGCCCAGACCTTTCAACTGGTTGTCTCTGTGTTCTTTCTTTCTTTTTAGTTTTATCCTCACCCAAGAATATGCTTTACTGATTTGAGAGAAAGAGAGAAAAATGTCAGTCAATTTCCTGCAGGCTAGGTATGCACCATGACCAGGGATTGAACCCACAACCTTTTGTTTCACAGGATGAAGCTCCAACCAACTGTGCCACCCAGCTGGGGCTGGCCCTGTGTTTTTCAACATCCTTCTCAGGAGTGCATCTTGTGAGTAAATTTAAAATAACACATGCACAGGGCCAGGCGGTTTCCACTGCATTATGTTACTTTGTGCTCTGAAAGAGCTGAGCCCACTGGTGCCCCTATACCCAAAGTCCCCACAAATCTGAGTACTATCTTTCTGCATTTTCCTTTTAAAAGCCTAAAATAAACACACTGGGGGCGGCAAGGAGAGTCAGAGCTCCTCTGGAGCTTGCACACAGAAAGCAAGTCAGGCCCGCTTCGGAAGAAGTGTAACTGATCATCTGCACTTGGCACCCAAAACAGCCGTCAACCTGCACTTGGGACGGAAATCTGGACGTTGCTGCCCGGCATTGCTAGCGTCACAGCGTTACCATTTGCATCCCTGCACTGAGTAGGGTTATTGCTGTAACGCTGAGCGAGCATATTTCAGAAGGCCTCTCCTTTGATGGGGAACCTTTAACTGGTGCCCAGGCAGCATTTACACGTTTCATAACACACACTGCACCTCGGTTTGGAATACAAATGAATGTGTGCTTGGAGCCATTCACTCCTGTAAATGTTTTTCCTCCCGTCTGAGCATCAGTAGCCATAAGCGTTTCCTGCGACCTGCCCCCCTGCCCCCCACCGCCACTGAGTGTGGGACACTTTGTGCAATGCTGGGTGTCCCAAAGGTGAAAACAGGGTCACTAGTCAAGGCACCAGGAATGTGCAATGTGCCATGGGAACACCTCCCTCCACATCTTTCCAAAGATTTTGCCAGAAAGAGATCTGTGTTTCCAAAGTGGACAGCCCTTGTGCCAAAAGATATGTGGGTTTTGCTTTTAAAGGGTTCTTTTAGTAAATAAGTTTGAGAAGCACCTCAAATTATTGCCCTCCCCTGGGAAATTCATGAACACCCATCACTGATTCCTCAGATATGTACTGAGAATGTACCAAGGCCCAGCACTATCCACGGGCTAGGCATTGAACAGGAAACCAGCCAGACAGCCCTCCAAGACTTCAGGAACCTTGTGATTCATCTTAAATGAACACCTCATGTTAGTTTCCTACGGCTGCTGTGACCAAGTGCCCCAAGCTTCGCGACTTAAAAGAACAGAAATGTATTCCCCTGCCATGCTGGAGGCCACCAGCGTTAAACAGGTGTCCCTGGGTCGCAGTCGAGGTGTCCATGGGATTGTGTTCTAGAGGAGGATGTGTCTCTGGCCACTTTCCACTCCCCGGGACTGGGCACTCCTGGATGTGTGGCCACATCCCCCAGTCTCTGCCCCGGTCACACTGCCTCCCCCTCTTCATCTGCCTCAAATCTCCCTCAGTCTGCCGCTGCTAAGGACTCTTGTGACAGCACCGAGGGTCCACCCAGGGGGTCTCCCGTCTCAACACCCTCAACCGAATCACCTCTGCGAAGGCCCTTTTACTGCAATGCAGGTCTCCAGCAACTAGGACTGGACACCTTTGGGGGCCACTGTCCAGCCTACACCACACAGAAAGGTCTCGGAGATGTCCTGGGGTGGCAACTGCTCTTCTGCTTTGACCTTGACACCCTCTGTTGGAGAAACAGCTGCCACAACCCGGAGAACCGAGCACACCAGCACCCGCCCACCATGGTAAATGCCCATCGAGGGGTGGTCCGTTTGCATGGGAGGTTTCAGCTGTCCTGGTGGGTTCCCTATGAGGTTGCCCCTCCCAGCTGGGGCCCAGCACACTCTATCCAGCTGACCTTGACTGGACATCAGGTTAGTCGTAAGGACGAGAGAGAGAGACAGGGCTCCCTGGACATGGAAAGGCTGGGTCGTGGCAGCCCTTCCTGAGCAGGGACCCCATCTCTCCCTTGTGTCTGGGTCACGTCAGCTCCCGGACCTCCCCCGTCTTCCCTTAAAAGAGCTCGACGGGCTGGAGGCATTTTCACAAGGAGCTATCTCTAAAAAGTTAAGAAAACACTAAAGTCTGAACTCTCAGGAGATGGGCCACAGTCTCGGCCTCCCGCCTGACTCTGTCTCCCAGCCCCGAGCTGTGGCCTGTGGCTTTCCCCAGGTAGCCTCCCGGCTCCTCCCACCCCAGGCCAAACCCCAAGTTCATGTCCCCTGGGTCGAGTTCCTGACACTCTCTCTCTATAACCTTTGTGTCGAGCTCCAGATCCTGGGAAGAGCAGGCCTCTTGTGCTGTGTGTTTAGTCATCCAGCTAAGGTGTTATGGGCACTGACTGCCAGGCAGGCCAAACGCCTTCCTGTGGGCCTGGCTCCCGGACGTTCGCGGAAGGAGGGAAACCTGAGATAATTCTCTTCCCACTGAGTGTGGGGCCTGAACCAAAGGGGTAATGGAACTCCCCCTTCCTGCGTATCGCCAGCAGGAGATGCATCCACTGACATAATAAGATCACGATCAGTAGGATTAAAAGAAACCAATAAGGCTTTGGACGCTGCAATGTCATATAGAAAGTTTCTCTGGAATTCACCGAAAGCTGACTAAGGCGGGAGGAAAGGCTGCCGAGGGCTGGCTGCCAGGGAAGCTTCGAGGTTTCAGGTTTCTGTGAGAACCTATGTGAAGTGTGGGGTTCAGGCTCAGCCAGGTGGGGAGGAGAGATGACCCGGTGACGACAGGGACGTGCTGCACTGTGCCGCTGTAAGGCACCAGAGCCGGGTGTCTGGGTGTGCCAGCGGCAGGCTGCCAAGGGCACTGCGGTCAAGTTCCCTCTTGTGCCCCAGCAGCGCCCCCTTCGTGGGAGGCTTATCATTCACAATATTGTTAATATGTGATTCTGGAACTGACACTGTTGTCATTGAAATGATTTTATATACTATACAATTCACAATCTGTTGATTACAAATATCAATGAGAGTAGTGATAGAATATCGATCATTTATGATGTCAGTGAGGGAGGGGGTCCAGCGCTCGGTGGAGGCAGCAGACCATGAGGTCCCGCCTTCGTGTGCAGATGACCCGCTCACTGGCCAGACCAGCCCTAAGTGTATCAGTGAACGAAGAGCTGATCATCTTCTCCTTCCTCCTCCGAGCCCAGGGAGCCCCCACCCCGGGCACTGCCGAGTCACGAGGAGGACCCCGGAAAGGCACTGCAAAGAACGGAGAACGGGGTAAAATCAGGCGGTCAGGGTGTGGTTACAGTGAGACCATCTTTGGCTGCATGGCAATGTGCAAACAGCAAAGCACCCGCTATTGTCCCAGCTTGTGGAGCCCTCCACTGACCCCTGGAAAAAACTACCTCCCACGCAGGTGTCCCCACTTCAGAAACAAAGTCCCCAGGCCCAAGCTTGCTCAGGCTTACAGATCCCCTCTTTTAATATTTATTTATTTATTAAAGAGGGGGGGGAGAGAATGAGAGGGAGAGGAATGTCAACTGGTTGCTTTTCGCACATGCCCCATACCCGGGACTGGACCAGCAACCCAGGCCTGTGCCCTGACTGGGAATTGAACCAGTGACCCTTCCCTTTTGTGGGATGATGCCCAACTGAGCCACACCAGTCAGGGCACACAATCCCCTCCTGAACTCAGATCCTGTCTTAACTCTGTGTGGTACCCACTGCAATCACCTAGGAGGAAAGAGGCAGTATGTACTATCTTAGCCCTAGGAGCCCGGCGCCTGCACAAGAAGAAGGCTGTCCCCCCACCCCCTGCCCAGCCCCGAATTTGTTTTCTACACTTGTGGTGTGCTGGGAGCTGGGGATCTCGTCCTGCAGGCCCTAACTGCTGCCTACCTTGTACAACCTTCCAAGTGGGTGCTCGGTGCCAAGGGACCTGGGGCCAGAGCCACCTGATTTGACTGTGACTCTGAAGGAGGCAGGAGAAACTCACAGCCTTTCTCAGAGAGGACGGTGGGTATTCCTACATGTATTTCTCAAGATGCCTCTGGCAGTCGCCCTGGCGGGCAGGGGACCTGCGGCCTCTGCTGACACAGCTGTGGATAATTCTCCTTGACATGCGCCTGGTCCTTGCTCACAGGGCCTGGTCATTGTCTACTTGAGTTTACAGGATAGCTGACAGATAATACCACACTTCCTTCCCTTCCACCAGCCAGAGGATAACAAAGGAGTCACCGATAACAGTCAAGTAAAATGACTCGGGGGCATTTCCTCTCCACAGGCTGGTCTATCGCCTTTTCGGGGTGTTGGGTTACATTGGTAGGTCGACATTTTCAGGAGGGCGCAGGTACAAGGGGGAAACTGAATTCTGGATTTCTGAGTCCAATGGAGTCCTCTCTCCAGCCAAGAGGAGCAGAGCATGTGCCTCGACCTCCCCAGCCCACTCCAGTGCCCGGGATTGAGGTCTGGGCAGGTAGCCCACATAAGCATCCTGTGCTCCTGCTTCACAGAGGACAAAGGTCTCACCGCCCCAGGTTCAGAGCAGGTCCCAGCAGCCACTGGTCCAGGAAGGCCGGGAGCTGAGGGCAGGGCCCCAGGACTTGGGAGGGACACTCAAGACGAGGACTGAAGGCCATTACCAGGGCCTAGGCATGGGCTCCTGGCTAGAGAATGTGTGTGACGAGGAGCAATCAATTACTGCTTGGTTCACAGCGATGCCCCACTCGGCTCATCGTGGGGCCATCACTTTAATTTTTTTTTTAATTGATTTGAGAGAGAGAGATCGGTTTGCTGCTCTACTACGTTATGCATTCATTGATTGGTTGATCCTTGTCTGTGCCTTGTTTGGAGATACAGCCTGCAGCCTTGGTGTGTCAGGACAATGCTCTAACCAGCTGAGCTACCCCACCAGGTCTGGATGTCTCTTTAAAATGCAAGGCTTCGCTCACCCTCTGCAGGCCGCTGCACAGGCCAGCCCTCCCTCCGAGGGTCCCCATCCTGTGGCTGCAGAGAGCAGGGGAGGGGGAGGAAGCAGAGGCAATGTCTACAGGTAGAGGATGGAAGGGCTCAAAAAAAAAAAAAAAAATGCTGTTTGCTTTATAATAAATACGAGACGCCAGCGATCCTGATAAATGACAGAATGTCTCCTCTTCCTCTCTCATCCTGTGCCCTGACTTTCTCCTCCACTGACTTTCTTTGGAAAAACGTATTATTTTTGTAAAATGATACCTACTCACAGTAAACTATTTGAACAACGCAGTCAAGTACAAAGGGTGGGGGGACCGAAGTTCTCAGAATCTAACCATCGAAGAGATAACCACTGTTAAGCATTTGTAGCAACGTGTGTGTGATCGCTAGTGCTTTTATCAGAGTACAACACGGGGTAAACCGTCAGCCTACAGCAAACTGCATACCCGTCCCCGGTGGCGACCACGGTACCCACCACTAACCAGGGGCACTGCAGACCCCCACGAACCTGAACACAGACCTTGGGAGGATCCTGTGACGCTCAGTCAGAACCGCGAACGCGGCCCACATCCCGCAGCGTAACTGACAGCCCCGCCTGCACCACCTCATCCCACCAAAGTCTGCCCAGGCCCACGCGCTCGTGAGTGCTGCTGCACCCGCCCCCCGCCCCCCGCCCTGGCTGCCTGTTGGACCCACCTGGGCAGCGTGGTAACTAACCGCGGGTACCTGGGCCCCCACTTCAGGGCGGCTGAGTTCATGGGGCCAGGCGGGCATCAGGGTATATACATTGTTTCACATCCCCAGGTGATCCTAATGGGCCACCCAGGGGAGGCCCTCTGCTCCAGGACCATTTTCCACCACACAAAAGCAGCAGAAATAAAACCCTGTCAGACTCCGTCTCAACCCACCGGGCCGCGGGCGTCAGGCACTTACCTCCAGCGACCGTGTGTCGAGACTGCGTGGCGGTGGTGGCGGGCGCAGCTTGTGCTGGGCTGCTCGGCCTCGGGCCAGATCGTGGGCACTGGCTGCGTCCCCATGGAGTCATGTTCCCTGCAGGCAGCCCCAGAGGGGACAGGAGGAAGGGCTCCCCCTGTCCCCTCACCCCGAGTCATCGGCTGTGGGTGGGGCTCAGCAGGCAGGCTGTGTCCGGGGTGGGGGGCACCCAGCTTCTCAGGTTGGACACGTGGGAACCCAACCCGGCCCAGAGATCCGCGTGCGCAGGTGCAGACTCGCTCCAGCGGCTTCTGCAGAGGAGATGCAAGCAGAAAGGCCCCGAACCTTTATCACTTAATCTAAAATGTTTTTATTATTAAAATTTCCAAATATATGGAAAAGCAGAAAGAATGGGCTGTATAAGCTTTTTAATAACTAAGATTTAAAGACGAAGACATTTTAAAAAAAGCACTAGACCGGACGACTATTTCTAAACCGATTAGCAGTTGACATTAAGGACGTTTCACAGTTGTTCCCCCCCTCCCCTGAATTTTATTTCCCCAACTAGAATTTGCTAAAATAAAAGCTCGGTGAGGGCAGGGGCATCCGTGCCTTTAGCTCTGCCTCTCCAGTGCCTGGACTGGGCTTGGCAGGCAACGGAAAACTGCTAAATTCGTCTGTAAATAAGCAAATGTATGAACTGAGCAGTTGTGGCTTTGGGACTGGGGCGGGGGGGGGGGGGTGGCGGCGCGGAATAGTTATATACGTAGCACAGCATGTTCCTTCTGCTCTGCCCAGAGGGTGCCGAGCAAGGGGTACAACGTCAGCTTCCTTCTCTGTGGTCGGGCCTAATTTTTATCCATGCTGTGCAAATGAAGGAGCATATGAGTCCCCCCTCCAGAAAAAGGGGGGATACTGTAAGAACATTTGAAGGAGAGGTGATAACCCCAGAAAAGTCCCTGTACAGCTCAGCCATGAAACCCGTCCATCTATAAACACGCATGCTTAGTAATGAAGGGTCGATTCATCAGGGAAAATATGAGCCCAGGCGCCAGAGGGCAGAGCCTGGATCCTGTGAGTCTGTGTCTTCTCCAAACGGGGGATGGTGGGAGGAGAGGGTCTCATCACCTCTCTGGGGCCATCACCTCATAACTGCTCTTGTTTCTTAACCTGGTTGTCACCCATGGTGGTGGCAGGGGGGCCTTGCTGGTGCCTTTCCAACAGAGAAGAAAAGGCCAGCGGAGGGAGAGGGAATGGAAGACGCAGGTGACCTTGGCCCCAGGAACTTGACCTAGACTGTGCCTGTCCCAGAGGAATGAACTAGAAGGGGTCGCAGATGAACCCCAAGGGTGGATCCCATTTCCAGAAATAGTTCACTTTGCGGCCTTCCCAGGCGCTCCAGACTTGCCCGACTTCCCATTCACATACGCATCCTCGCAAAGCTTCTGCTAACATTCAACGACCTAGCGAAGTGATGCCCTACGCTTTCTGAGACTGATAAACATAACCAAGTCACATCCCTGCAGATGGGCATGGAGGCAACGGAGACATCTCTCCCTCCTGGATGAGCAGAGGTCGGAACCTGGGCCAACAAGACATGCTCAGTGTCACCCAGCGCAAGGTCGGGGTGAGGGGGGCAATGTTTCAGAACACCTGCCTTGGGTCTGATTCACTCAGATCAATCCGCACCTGGCAACTTCCAAGTGCCCGTGAACCCTGCCGCACTCGCAGGAAACCTTCACAATCGAAAGGCCCTAGGCGTCCTCAGATTCCCCATCTTTGGCATCTTTCAGCGTTTATGAAAGTCATTGTCGAACTCTACGCTACATTCTTCCCTTCTCAGACTGCCCTGGGTTTATGAAGAACAAAGAGACCCAATAATGAACCGTCGTGGTGTGTTTACACATTTCAAACAGCCTTCAGAGTCAACATCTCACAGCAGCCCTGCAACGCAAACGCTGTACAATGGCAATCCTTGGCCATTTCACGGATGAGGAGACTGCGGCTGGAAATTCTCTTGAATTGCTGAAAACGGCAGCAGTGTTGGGACTCGGACGGAGCTCCCTGCCTCTGGAGCTGATCCTCTCGACGCCCCTCGGCGGCTGTAGAAATCCATGCCTGTCCCGTACCCTACCTGCTCCCGTGCATAACAGGGTCTCACTGAGAGAGGTGGGCAGGAAGGAGGAGATGTTGGGAGACTGCCGTCTTCTCATCCACAAATTCAGGAGGTCAGACCAGATGATCTTTGGATCCCCTAGAAGTCCTGACACATATTTTATCCTTTCAAAGGCCACAGGCAAGGGGGCAGGTCCCTGGAGGGGGTCAGGCCTTTCTGTCCAGGTAGACTGCACCAGGGCAAAGAAGAAAGCAAGGCAATCTTCCACCTGCACCGTATTGAACTGGGATCTGGAGAAAACCAGGACAACCCATGGCCTCCTCCATACGTAGGGCAAATGCATGAAAATCATTCAACATTTTCTCTGTGGTCCAGTGGAAATAGTGTGACTGGCAGCTCCGCTACCCTGTGGGGCGGATGGCATTTAACTTTGTCATGGGCTCTCTTAAGAAGCACTTAGGAGGCACCACCTGTATGCAAGACCCTGGATAGTGGGGGTGGAACAGGCAAAACCCTCATTGAAGATTTTTAGCTGATGCCTGAGAAAGCAAAATCATTGTTAGTGTGTGTTTACACGAAAGCTTTGGAAAAACACTTAGGTGGTGGTTTTAATTTTCAAAAGAATTGCTTTAAAAAAATGCTTAGCATCCTTCAGTGGGAAAGACCTTGAAAGGTGTATCCTTTGTTGTTAGCCAAAGAAATTGGATTCTGCTGTTTGTAAGAAGGCATTTCCTAGTGCTTATATTGGGAAAGTGGGAGAGGTACACTCCTGATCCTTGCCACTTCTTGTCAAAACATAATTGTTTATCATTAGGGGTAGCAGTTGCCTAACAGGTATACTCTCAGGTGTGATACGAACCAGATGATACATTAAGGTGTTTAGCAGTCCGTTGCTAGGTGTCAGCATGGTGTTAACTTCATATTTTATGTGTATTTGTTTTTATTTTTAAAAATGTATTTATTGAAATATAACTCAGATGCTATAAAATGTACCCATTTAAAGGAGGCAATTCACTGATATTGGCATATTCATAGAGTTGTGCAACTATTCACCATAATCCAATTTTAGAACTTTTTTTCAAAATTTATTTATTTATTTTTAGAGACAAGGGAAAGGAGGAAGAAGGAGAGGGAGAGAAACTTTAATGTGTGGTTGCCTCTCACACTCCCCCTTACTGGGGACCTGGCCTGCAACCCAGGCATGTGCCCTGACTGGAATCGAACTGGTGACCCTTTGCTTCCCAGGCCCGTGCGCAATCCACTGAACCACACCAGCCAGAGCTAATTCTAGAACCTTTTCATTGCCCCAAAAAGAAACCCCGTACCCATTAGCAGTCACTCCCCACTTCCCCTACCCTCAGCCCCTCTGCAAACACTAATCTCCTTTCCATCTTTACAGATTTGCTTATTCTAGACATTTTATATGAATGGAATCACATGCCATATGTTCTTTTGTAAATGGCTTCTTTCACTTAACGTACAGTGTTCACCAGTTATCCATGTTGCTGTACACATTAGTACCTTCCTTTTTGTGACTGAACAATATTCACATTTTATTTATCTGCTCATGGGTTGATAAATACTTGCCCCCCCTCCCACTTTTTGCCTCTTAGGAATGGTGCCGCTGTGACATTTATATACAGGTTTTGTGTGGATGCAGACTTCCATTTCTCTTGGGCAGGTACTGAGGAGTGGAATTGCTGGGCCAGACAGTGATTCCGTGCTTAACATTTTGAGAAACTACCAAACTGTTTTTGCAAAGTGGCTGCATCATTTTGCATTCCAAGCAGCAGGTGGTGCTCCCAAGATCCCAAACTACCCCCATCTGCTCTTCCCCTTGCTCTTGTCTTGTCTTTTTGACTAGAGCCGCTCGAGAGAATGTGAAGTGGTATCTCATCGTGGTTTTGATTTGCATTTCATTATATTGACCATCTTTTCATCCACTTATTGGCCATCCTGTATCTTCTTCACAGAGATGTCTATTTAGTCCTTTACTCATTTTTAAAGTGGGTTGTCATTAAGTTATAGGAATTTTTATGGATTCTGGATCCTAGTCCCTTATCAAACGTAGAATTTTCAACTGTTTTCTCCCATTCTGTTAGTTGTCTTTTAACTTTGTTAACCACAGAGCAAAAGGGAAAGTAAGGCTGAAATGATCCAAATTATGGAGACCTGTCTGTAATTTCTGTACAGCTCCCTCGCTATTTCAAAATGATTTATGTGTGTTGACTTTTAGTGTTCTAATATGAAACTGCTGAAGGCAAAGGTTTTTGTAAGGAAACAATCTATGGGAAAGATTGGTTGGTTCGCACCCCCCGAGTTTTTATGGAGGCTTTCCTTGCTACTGTATTTCCCATTGCTGAATGTAGCCAAGTTCCTGTTACAATTGTTTTAAGGAAACATTATGACCATCAGGGAAGTTAAAAAATGCGTCACACTTTTATACGGACACAGTGTGGATAGCTTCCAATTTGTAGTGTCTCAGGCTGTCATTGCAAATCAGGAAAAGGCTTCATTGGGGAGGAAGGGAGAGTAAAAGGGGTCAACAGAAAGCAGGCGGGGGGCCGGGGAAGAAGACCTCAGGCCTCCCCCAGGGAAGCCCATGGAACACATTGTTTAGGGAGTGACCAACCACAGGAGCCAGCCAGCAGTCTTGAGGATGGAATTCTTGACTGCATAGTGTGTGTGTGTGTGTGTGTGTGTGTGTGTGTGTGTACATGAGCAGAAAAGAGATAAAATAGAGAGGGGGGGGAGAGAGACAGAAGAGGAAGGACAAGGAAGAGGAGAGGAAAAGAAGGTACTATTTCCCATCAAGATTTATTTTAGTCTTTTCAAACTTCTTCAGTGGGTGCAGTCTTTGTACACACACCTGTATGGCCAATTCCTTGCAGCTCAAGGAATAGAGGGGCCCACTTGTCCTCGGAATTATAGCATTTTTTTTAAGGAGGCCTAACTTAGCTCTGCCCGCTCTCCTACTTCGAGCTCCTTCCGCACATGTGTGCACATTGTGTGCTCCTCCGTAGGTCTCCAGCTCCTTGCAGAAGGTCCTGATCCCTCTGGAAATTGAATTCCATTCCAGTTTTTTGTTTGTTTGTTTTTGAACTTCACACATTTAGTCTGTAACATAGGGACCCTCAAAATGTGAACTCTAAAACTTGGCGTGGATTGTTGTGAACAGCTTAGGACTTGGTTTATGAAACCTGCTGTCCCTCCTGAGCAGCTGCAGGAAATCGCAGCTGCAAAGCCTGCGGGCTGTCTGTCCCTCCTCAGCGACAAGGACCAGGAACGGTTTGCTTCACAACACTGCAGCTTCCAGGCACCCAGCATCTGCCAGCATCTCTGCAGATCGTGTACCCACACCCTTCTCTTCGTCTCCTGTGGTTAAACGCAATGATGCGCCCGTGAACACCCTTGGATCTCGATGGACGGACATAAATTCCACACTCCTCACCCTGTGTGCAGGAGCAGGGAAGAAGGGAAGGGCCTGCTGGGGGCCACCAGCATTGCCAACTCTCGGGACTTACGTACGTGAAAAAGGCACTTTGGAAGAGCGAGCTGTGCGCTTCCTCGGGGTGGGAAGTTTCCGCAACCCCCTCGAGGACCCCAGGTCTTTCTATGCCTTCAAAGAGTTTTAGTAATTTGCTTGAAGTCACAAGTTCTGAGCGAGGATTTGAACCCAGGACGTTCTAGTATGGGAGGCTGGCAGCTTTCCATTTTAGATTAAAAATAGACAATTTGGTTTGTCCTTATCATCCAAAAGCCAAAGGATTCTTTCCCAGAAGCGGGTTCTCAGAACTGCATCTACAGTGCCGTGAAGCCAGAGGGGCTAGCCTTGAACCCTGGCTCTGTGACCTTGGGCAACAATTTGCCTCACTGTCCTCATCTGCAAGATGGGCAGGGTGCCCGCGGTCATCATTCTACCTACAAAGCTCTTGGCAGGATCCAATAAGATATAATCTGTGAAGCTTGGTAAACAATCGATTAAAGGTAGCCACCATGACTAAAATTTGCATATTCAACCTGAGCTGGAAGGTCAAGTTACAGGAAGGCTTTTCTAGAAGTGAAATGAAATAAATCCATTTGAAAGCAGAAAGGCTCTCCCAACCCTCCTCCCCTTTCAGTGAAGTTTCCCAGCCATCAGGTAAGGGCTGAGTTCATTTAGCAAATGGCTGTGGGACCCTACTGTGGGGCCAGGCTCTGAGCTGGGGGTTGGGGGTGTCACAGGGAGCAAAACAGACACAGGCCCCCATGCGCCAGGCTGCAGAGCTCATGAGTGAGAAACACACTAATGATACGATCAGACCTAGGGGGGTGGGGGAGGGGGGACCGGTGAGACCGGGCTCCTCCAAGCAGCCCCTCGGGGTGGACGCTTTCCAATCAAGGCGACTCTTGCCTGAAGGTTTAAAGTTTTTTCTACAATTTATCCTGAAACGTGTTTTTTTTTTTTTCCCCTTTCACCATAGAAACTGTTGTCTTATGGAATTGCATGTTGTATATTTGCATAAGTCACTCCATCAAACACGCGCGTGCCGGAAGCTTGTGTGTTTCCACTCATTGCTACCCAAACCTTGTCGACAAGCCCCGTTGCCTGTCCGCCCGGATCCCAAATGGCGGATTTAATTCAATGTTTCCCACACATCGGATATTTAAGTCGTTTTTAAAAAAGAAACATCTTAAAATGCCAACTGGAATCTCTTTTGGAGCAAAAGGTCATCTTACCGAGAATTTAGGATGTGGCAGTGGAGGGAAGATGTTAGGATTTTTTTTTTTTTAATGTTTGTCTGTTTTTTACGGGGCTGTCAGAGAGCCCCAGAGGGTGCTACCATTTCCTTTAGGATGTCACTGGATTCCTGGATGCATTTCTGAGGGCATTTCTCCTGACAAGTGCACTCTCTGACTTCAAGAGTCTGCCCTTGCAGGGCCTGTGACAAAGGGCTGGCGGTCCCTGTGAGTCACGGGTTCTGCTCCAGGGCCCTCTTGGAGGGTGAGGGAGGCTAAGAAAGTGATGCTGACTGAATGAGATGCGACTGAGGGCCCTTCAGCCACCTGGGGAGGCTCAGGACACGGGCTAGTGTCTCCAGGCAGGAAGGGTCCCCTGTGCAGAGGACAGGGGACTGTGTGGTGAGGTGGGAGGTGAGGGACAGGGGACCACCAGCCAGGTGACAGTGGGGCCGGATGCCTGTGCTCTCTTGCCAGCGATGAAGGCTTCAGCAACCTTCCAGGGAGCCCAGAACAATGCAGCAGAGACAAACACCAAACCAGTCACTTACAGTTCCACCTGTGCAGGCAGGAGGCTCCTTGCTCTCTGGGTCCGGTCCCTCTGTGACACATTCTAAGGGGACTTCAGCGCTGGCTCTTGGTAAGTGTCAGTGGCCACGGCACTAAACGTGTGAGATCCAGTTCCAGCTAGAAATCAAGACAATGAAAAGCAATATTGTATTATCCATAGTACCTTTAAATAGCTCCCTCTGCATCACTGACTTTTAAATAAACACACACACACACACCCCATAGCCCACAGGAGGCTCGGGTTCTCCGGCTCCAAAGCCTTGCCTTGCTGGCCCTCATTCATGTCCACTTTGAAGTCAGACCTTGCGGCTCCCTCTTTACCCCGATACATCACAGGACGACGAGCCACATCTTGCATCCCCCGCCACCCCACCCCACCCCCACCTTCCCCAGCCTTATGTAATCAACCGGCGTGTAGGCTTTCTCAGTGTGTCTGCTGGGTGCCTGCTTGTATCATTTAGGTTTCGGGTCCATCTGCCAGAGACTGTATCTTTTCTGTACACAATGTATTCAGTTTACTGTCAAACAATAATAGTTATTTAATAACAGCAACGTGTATGCCTCGGGGAGACAGGACTCATTTCGAAAGCAGTGAGAGCTGGGAGGGGGGTTGGGGTGCTTCTCAAAGGGCTTTGGGTTCCTTCTGGAAGCCAAAAGCTTCCCAGGGGCACTGAGCCTGGAGCTCCAGAAGAGAATAGAAGGGCCTCCGGGTCCCTTTGGAAAGTGGAAATTTGTCCTGGAAGTGCCAGGAAACAGGAGATTTCTTCAACCCTGGTTAACTGATGGATGGTAAAGCTCCCAACAGCACAGAGAACAGCTAGGGATGCTACCTAGACTCTGCCTCATTCAAGTTGGCATCTCCGTGGCTCGAGACCATGAAAGATGAACTTTTTTTGTAGTTCCCCTGTCCCCTGGAGGGAGAGAGGCACTGGCTTGCGGAAAATTGGCTGAGGATGAGTTTTCATGGTCGCTTGTAAGTGATGCCACCAAGGGGTGGCTTGCAGATGAGGCAAGGGGTAACCCTCCCAAAACTTGTACTAGCCCCCTCAAAACCACCCCCAATAGAGAGACCCTCTATGGTGCTCCTCATAGCGTGGTCCAGACCAACATCATCAGCTTCTCCCAGTAACTGATTACAGCTACAAAATCACAGATTCGATTTCCGACACCTCCAGACCAGAACTGCCATCTGAATGAGATCCGCAGAAAGGCATGTGCACATTAAAATCAGAGAAATCTGGCCCTGGCCAGGTGGCTCAGTTGGTTGCAGCATTGTCCCGTGCACCAAAAGGTTGTAGGTTCAATTTCAGGTCAGGGCACATACCCAGGTTGTGGGTTTGATCCCTGGTGGGGGTGCATGCAAGAAGTGACTAATTGATGTTTCTCTTGCACATCAATGTTTCTCTTCTCTCTCTCTCTCTCTCTCTCTCTCTCTCTCTCTCTCTCTCTCTCTCTCTCTCTCTCCAATAAGATAAGCATGTCCTCAGGTAAAGGTTAACATTTAATAATAATAAAATTAAGTGAGAGACATCTGCTCTGATCCAAGGGTCCTGTCCCTGGCTGCATGCCATTATCATCTGGGAACCTTCAAGAAGAACCCAGGCCCCTGACCTCCTCTACCAAGACCATGCCAGTGAAGCACTGTTGATTTTTAAGGACAAGGGCTCTGAAGCCAGACTGCCTGGGTTCTGCCTCCCTCAGCCTCTTCGTAGAGGTCTGAACTTGGGGCAGACACTGTGCTGGCCTGAAGCTCCTCCGAGTGGATGCTGTGGAGGAAGTTCTAGGTCATGCCTGGAAAAGTCTGACGTGACCACCTCCTGTCTCCCAACTGACACATTCTGTTGGTTTTCCCTTACAAAGTTCAGTAGATTCTCACTGTCTGATCATTGATACCAGGGAAATACCTCTGAAAAGAAACCCACTTACGACAAGAACCAAATTTTAGCCCTTGTTTCTCATGGGAGAAACAAGTTTAATCGGAACTCAACTCCAAAGACATGACGTAAAATTTAAGCAAAATGAATCATCTAGGTAATGATGACAACCACATGCAGATCTGCAGAACAAGGCATGACTGAGCTGGCCTTTTTAGTGATAGGTTTTGTCAAAACTCTTCCGCAACGAGAGAAAAATGTGACTTTTATTTCCATCAGGGATGAACTGTGTCGTTTTCTCGGTTTTCTGTTTTACAATTCCTACTTTCACATTGTGGTTAATTTATTTTTGTTTGCTTTGTATTGTTAGATATTTGCAGCATAAAACATTTTTAAATTCCATTTTTACTTTGAAAGAATTGGAGATTCCTGTGCAGTTACACAAAATAATACCAAGAAATTCCATGTACCTTTTTCCGAGTCGCCCCTATGGGAACATCTTGCAAAATTATAGCACAATATCACAGCCAAGGTATTGGCATTGATACAATGCACAGACTTGGCTCAGCTTCGCCCAGCTTTACTAGAACTCATGTGTATTTGGTTCTATACAATTTTATCACATGTGTATCTATGTTCAAGCATCCATCACCCAGGTCAAAATACGAATATTCTCCCCACCACGAGGGCCCCTCGCTTGCCCATTAAGAGTCACGCCTACCCTCCCTCTCTTTTCTCCGTAACCGCTAATTACTACCTATGTTTTCTCCATTTCTGCAATATTGTCATTACAAAACTATTACAGAAATGGAGATGTAAGGAATATAAACTTTGGGGATTGGCTTTTTCACTCAGTATAATCTGCTTGAGATCTCAGTTGTTGTATGGGTTGGTAGTTCCTTCCTTTTTATTTCTGAGTAATATCCAGGCTATAAATATACTACTATTCACTCTAAAATGCAATTTTTAAGAGTGAAATGTGCAGAATTTTGAAAATCAAATGTATTTTTGACCCCCTCCCCTTATTCAAAAGTTTAGAACTTGAGTGTAAAAGAAAACTTTGCTTTTAAGTTGTGTGTGTGTTCTCAGATTTTACGATCTGAAGGAAGTTCTGAACGGTGGCAGGTGGTACTGTTCTTGATTACAACCTAAAACGAGTATCAAGCAGCGTGAGAAGAAGAGATGGCCTCCATGCCAGATGAAAATTGTGTACTCACATGAGTCCCTAAAATAAATATTTTTCTTCCCTTTTCACATATTTTACAAATGCTCTCGATTTTGGATGTACATTTCCTGTCAGTACATAGGATGTCCCTAGCCCCATTCTGTAGTCATCCTGTATAATTCAGCTAGCATGCCAGCAGAATTTTAAATTATTAGGTTTAATAACTATCCTAAAACACTGTTTCCTTTTAAATAAATGAAACACCTCTTTCGTAAGTGATGTGGACTCTTTTGGCTTGCTTGCAGATGGAAGAAATTAACTATTAAATAATTTATTGTTTTAACAGGGATAACACCCTATGTTTTCATTAAAACTAATTTGAAATCATGAATAGCCATTTAAACAATATAACCCTACCTTGAGTTTTTCTATTTTCATTAATTTGAAATGACACAATTATCCATTTTTGGCAAATTGCACCCATATCCTTTGCCTATAAGTACTATATCTAAAAGAAAGTCATGGAAATAAGTCATTCTGAGTTAAAATCCCCCTTAATATTTCTGGAGAGAATGTTTAAAAATTTAGATTATTTCATATAATAATATTTATACAACCCTATAGTAACTTCATTATGCATATGAGGTTAATGTAAATTTTTTAAGCTTTCAAACTTGACTTTGAGAACTTTCATAATGCAAATCATTCTAGTTGCCTTTATCTCTCCCACAACTAAAATCACTAAGAATTATATCACTTCTTTGTTGTTAAAAAAGCATTAAGTTCTTATTCTTCTTTTAATCCTCACCAGAGGGTACATTTATTGATTTTAGAGAGAGAGGAAGGGAGAGAGAGAGAAACATCAATGTGAGAGAGAAACTCTAATCAGCTGCCTCCTGTACACGCCTGGACCGGGGACAGAACCCAAAATCCTTTTTGGTGTACAGGACGATGCTCCCGCCAACTGAGTCACTCAGCGAGGGCTGACTGCTCTTTTTTAAGCTAAAAGTTCAGGAAGTGAAGGTCATAGAGGCTGTGTCCAATCTTTTCCAGGAGTCAACTAGAGCTTCCTTTTCGGAGCAAAGGGTCAAGGAAAAACAGCAACCTCTGCTTTTCATCACATGTCTAGACTATCAGGACCGGAAGCCCATACTGCCAGAGGAAAAGGTAGCATCAGAACTAAGTACAAACACCAGCAATCAAACACGAAAACAGCCACTGAGAGCTTCCCCCTTACGTTTCCAAAAGGGCTTCATCAGAAATTGCAAAAATCTAAGCAGCTCAGATGTCTTTGAGAAGGCTTTGATTGGATATGTGGATATGGGTAACTTCTTAATCTCTGTGTAACATACCCATTCACCTGCCACAGAGAACATAATTCCTTTTCTGTAAAAGCACACCTGAAGTTTTTGCGCCCCTTCCTGTGTGGAACTGCGAGCAACTGTTCTACCTGGGTCTCACGCTCAGTTTTTAAGAAAGAGAAACTTTAAACATGTTTTCTTTTCTTTACATTTCAAGAGTACTTTAAAGTTGATGTTAAAAACAACATTTCAATGGCTTTCATTTTTAGGAGAAAAAAAAGTTTGCCTATTCATAGGTATAAGAAGATATAGTCTAAACAAGATTCCTGCTGGGGAAAAGGACTGGGTAAACAGACACCAATTTTCTCATTTTCTACCCAGTTAAGATCATTTGCATCTTTATAAAAAGCAATTAGTATGTTCTGTTTGTATAACAAGATCCTTTTCTTCATTTGTTTATTTTCAATTTCTGTATGTACTTCTAAGAAAACTTCAGGAAGACATCAAAGCAGCAGAACCATGGGGCACAGATAACCTGAAGGAAGCAGAAGGCGGAGATGTTTGGAACAGACTGTAGTCAAATAGACAATGACTTTGGCTGGATGCTCCCAGGCAACAGTGGGATAACAGAAAAAAAAAAAAAAGTTCTTGTCTAGACTGTGAGGATGCAGAGTATTTTTTTCTTTTTTAAAGAGGAGAGCTTACAAATTAATCCACTTCTATAAAAATTTTTTTCTTTTCCTTTTATAAATCTGTTTTAAAAATTTTATTTATTTACTTTTAGAGAGAGGGGAAGGCAGAGAGAAAGAGAGGGAAACATCTATTTGCCTCTCGCCGGAGTGGGGAGTGATTCGCAACCCAGGCATGTGCCCTGACCAGGAATCGAACTGCCGACCTTTTCCTTTGTGGGATGATGCCCAACCAACTAACTAAGCCACACCAGTCGGGGCAAAAAACTTTTTTGTAGAACTAAATTCAAGCAGGAATTGATCATATATGTCCTGGTAAAAAGGAGAATTCTGTTCAAAAAGATCATTCTCAGAATCCCCTCTATAGAAATCTTTAAATAGTAATTAAGTAACGGCATTTCTGAGATTCTGTTGTTCAGATGAGAAGAACACATAAAAAAGACATTGCTCTATAGAAAACTATGGCAGGTCCCAATTGTTTGATACAATGGAATTTATACATTTTTATACCTAGAGGGAGATTCTGGTTTGCTGTTCATCACATTTGTCGTGTCCTGGGACACCCACACTCAGGGTTCCAGGAATGGCCAGTCCATGGCTGCGTTTTTACATCAAAACACTGGGGGGCGGGGGGAGAGATGGAAGCCCTGGTTGGTGGCTCAGTTGGTCAGAGAATTGTACCGATATGCCAAGGGTCTGGGTTTGATCCCCAGTAAGGGCAAATACAAGAATCTACTGATGGATGCGTGAATAGGTAAAACAACAAATCAATGATTCTCTCTCTCCCTTCCTCTCTCTAAAATTAATTTCAAGGAAGTAACAAAAAAAGCCAATATTTTTAAAAGCTGGTGGAAGTTATAAAAATTAAAAGAGGAAAAATATCCCTACAATTACTATTTGGAAAAAAGAAGGTTAAAAAAATATTTTAAAGCCCACAGATACTGTTACCCAGTGCCTCTTTTCCACTGTTTCCCATACTTATTTTAAGCCATTATAATCAGAGGGTAGATGCAATTTTGTTTTTGTTTTTTCCCAGTGTACATTTTATCAGGAGTATTTTTCCGTGGTACTACAGAGTCCCTGTAAATAAGACAAATGTCCTCTTGCATTTTCTTGCAATTTGTAATCATTGGGTTAAAACCATAGAATGTCAGGACATTTTGATGGCTCTTAATACATATTGATAGATATTGACTTTCAAAATAAATCACAGTCACCGATAAATATACTGATTTTGTATTTTTAAATGCTTGTTTTTGGGAAGTGCCTCACCCCAATTTGGCTTAAGTTGAATTTCATTGATCATTACAGGGTTGAGCAAAACTGCCATGTCTGAACAAACATCTCTATATTTTCCAGTGGAAATATTTTTCTTTTCTTAGCCATTGAAAATACAGAAATAGAAGGTATTGCCCACTTTACTGGTGGGGGTTTGATGTTGCTATTAGGAATTTTCCTGAGCTCATTATACAATAAAGACATTAACTCTCGCTGCAATGCTGGGTCACATGTTACAAGTGTTTTCCTCCATGTATTTGTTTGTTTTAAAACATGGCCAAGTTTGAATCCCAAAGCGGCTTCCCCCCCACACATCACAAAACATTCTCCACTTCCCAGCTGGTGAATGCTCAGAAAAATGCAAGCCCGTTTTTATGTTAGCCTAAGCAAAACATAATTAGGAAGATCAATTTGCTGCCAGCTCCAACATACACACCAAAATCACACGCCACTTAAAAATAGCATCAACTCTCGATGGTGTGTGGGTTTCCCCAGCGAGACACAGTAGGGGAGGTGGTTCAGAAGACTAAAGATGCGGTGACTCAGTCTTCTCCTCTGTGAAATGGGTGGTCATATTACAGTCTTAGAAGGAAACATCAAATTGAAAAGTAATTAGATATTTAAAATAAGGTAATACATAGGATGGCTTTATCTCTGCCACCTCTTCACAATTGGCA
This sequence comes from Anoura caudifer, assembly GCA_004027475.1. Classification (NCBI taxonomy): domain Eukaryota; kingdom Metazoa; phylum Chordata; class Mammalia; order Chiroptera; family Phyllostomidae; genus Anoura; species Anoura caudifer. Next base: position 73,726 of record PVKU01005441.1, read on the forward strand.
CCCTTATAGAAACCGAGCTCACCCCATCTGAGAGCTGAAGGGGCCCCAGACTTCAGTGTGCCCATGTCCATCATGTGATTTAATTTTAATTACAGCCAGGGCAATAGAACCGAATAAAGAAAAATTTGATTTCCATACAGAATGTTCTTCTTCTTTTTTTTTTTTTCAGATTAAAATACTAGTGGCAGGAACTGAGTAAAATGTAAACACGGAAAGTAAAAATCATTCATCATAGTACCATCACTTAGAAACAACATCTATTAATTTCATCCTTTTCCTTCCTTCTTTAGAAGTATACGTTGGAATTTACATCCTAAACACTTGGGGTGGTAAATCTATGAAGTCAGGTTTTGCGACGAGAAGAGTGACAAGCCCTGGGTTTGCTGAAGGATTTTCCCGCGTGTAATAATGGTCTGTAAGTGTATCATGTTGAAAGGCATGACATGCTTGTAAAATATTACCAAAAAGTAGGACTGTCCTTCGGTGACATTGAAGTCCTCTTAAAAACACAACGAAATACATAAAACAAAACCTCGGAGAGCAAAGATCAGAAGGAACCCTCTGAGAAATAACGGAGAAGCATCGACCACAGCCCAGATCAGTGTTCCCTCTGCAAGCGCATCGGGCGATCACTGTGCCCGCCTGTAGAGGCTTCCAGGTGAGCTCTGGCCACCTTCTCAGGTGGTTGGAGCATCGTCTTGAGCACTCACGTGGTTTGCGGGTTCAATTTCCGGTCAGGGCATATATGGGAGACAACTGATTGATGTTTCTCTGTCTCTATGTCTCTCTCCAAAAAAATCAAGACACATATCCTTCGGTAAAGATTAAAAAAAAAACCCAAAAACCTGCCAGGTAGATAGAACACCTCTGCCCAGATGGCCAAGGCTGAGATCTTGCTCGAGATTCCTCAAAGAGGCAGGACCTTCCCTCCTGGCCCGCTGCACACGGTGTCCATCTGAATATATTCACCTCTGATTCCTTGTGCAAGTCGTAACCTCTCTACTTCCTTCCCAGTTTCCTTCCTGTTGTCAGCCCTCAGGTTTCGGGGGTGGAGCTGGGACTACAGATGCATAAGTCTGTCTCCTGTGTTCCAGGGAGCCCCTCCAGCTCCGGGAGACACGGTGTAACTGGTGGCTGTCAGCGTCACGCCTGTCACACATGGGGACACTCTCTCTCTTTCTCCCCCACTGAGGCCAGAGCTGGCCCACTATTCAGCAGTCAGGTTTTAACAAAGTGGATCTGGGAACATCGTCACGCAAATCATGATAAAGAGACAAAGTAAAGAAAAAAAGTATCCTCGGAGCACTGATTTGTAATAGATTACTTATGATGCTTTTGTTAGTTTTCTCCTACATCATAAATGTTTAAGGACCTCCTCTTTTAGTCACTTATGAAAGTTGAGTATATAATTCTACCTTTGACTTGAATTACAGCAAACAAATCTTTCTGAGCACTGTGCATGTATCAGCTACTTTTGCACGTACTACTTCATTTAATAATTTTTATCTTTAGAATTTTGTGGTCTAACTTTTCCCATAAATCATATTAGTTTAAGAAGTTAAATCATACTGCATTGGAAGCCCACACAGTGTGTAGGGAGCTGAGCTCAGAATTGAACCTGTTTCTCTGGTGCGGCAGCCCCTCCCGGGGGGGAGGGACTTGGAAAGAAGAAAGCTATACTGAAGAAGAAAACAAAAGAGAGAAAGAGAGATTTTTATTTCATCAAAACCAAAGAAAAGGAAAGGAAAGAAAAAAAAAATGACGGAGGGCTTGTTTTGTCAGCCGTGGCATTCTTCCATGTAATTATTCCAGACTTGGGGACTTCCCTTTATCAGCCCGATAATGACATACCTGTGAAAAAATTGCTCTCTGTTTTGGGGGCAAGGCCACTTTTTTGTTGTTTCAGCAGAACGGAGTGGACGGCAGGAAGAAACGTTGACTAGGTCAGAGAACAATCGTAGTCCGCTCTGGGAGTCTGGAGCGCCTGATGGTGCACTGGATGCCATGCAGCAATAAATGCTTCTGAAAAAAGTGACACTGAGAGTTTGGAAACCAGCCATTAATTTGGTGTGGAGCGGTTTGGCTAATGTAACTTGTTATTCCATTAATATTGTGCCCCTGGCTGCCAAGGGGAAAAGGTACATGAATCATGGTGTTTGGCCTTGTAAATTCCTTTTGAAGAAGATAGAGGGGAAGAATGAGACAGAGAGAGTCCTATTCCTCCACTGCTCATTCAAGTCCTTAAAAATACTCTCATGTATAATATACAATATAATATATATGACAAAAAGGGCAGTTGAGATTTATACTTTGAAGAGAATGAAGACCTATAACAAGAAGCAATTTATTTTTTAAAATGACTAAAAATATTTTTCCCAATAAATACTTAAAAAAATTTTGTTAATGTACCTCTCCATGACTATAGGCTATACTCTTTTCAAACACCTAAATTTAGAAAAATTCTATATAGTCTTGATTGGTCTCTGTTACACAGACTTCGTTGCCATGACAGCACCACGATACAATTATTTATTGCCATGACAATCTGCTGTAGGTTTTAAAAATATGTTATCTATTTTTATTAGTGTTGTCAATTGCTCCGGGCAGGGATACCACCACTTCACGTAATTGAGGGCGACTGTCAGGCAGGGGACAAGTGGAAATCATTTTGCTGAAGAGGCAGGACCCAGAACAAGCCAAATTCTTTGCAATCCTTGGTGACACGCATGTCCTCCATGGACAGCAGCATCCTGCCCAGCCCTCCAGCTGTGGCAGGCATTTCACTGGGAGATGCAGGCTCCACTGATGCTTCCCACATGGCTTCCGCTCTGCCAGGCAGGGTCCACAGCAGAGAGGAGCTCAGAAAGCTGTGTGCATCAGCGCAGGGGTTATGTGCAAGGTATAGATCCATGATTCAATTTTTTTTTTAATCCTCACCCAAGGACATTTTTTTTCATTGATTTTAGAGAGAGAGAGAGAGAGTAAGTGGGTGGGGGGGATAGAAAAAGATCAATTGATTACATTCTCATACACGCTCCAGCTGGGGATCAGACCCACAACTTAAGTATGTGCTGTGACTGGGAATTGAACCTGCAACCTTTTGGTCTACAGGACGATGCTCCAGCCAACTGAGCCACACTGGCCAGGGCCATCATTCAATTTCTTAAGGAATGAAAATGCAGTACACAACATTTCATTAAGCATACACTTACATTGATTTTTGAGATCATTGTTGCTGGCAGGTTTATTACAAGTAAAAAGCATTACCAATTAAATAATAGTTGTAGATGTATACCATCAAATAAGCAGCCATATCACCATAGCAAAAAACTTTCAGATTACTCCCTAATGCTCTCTAGCTGGCTCTCAACTTTGATTTCTTGCACATATGTTTTCTCTCACATTTCTATTTCCCACGTTACACTGATTCTGCCCAGGGAACCCTGAGGCAGCTTTGTGACTCAGCACAGACTCTGGTACAGCTGGCTGGTATACCAGATGGCTGGACAGCCCAGCAACATTGATTATTTTCCTGTGATTGTTTGAAAAGGGAAAAGACCAGCTGTCCTCGAAGGCTGGTGTGTGTGAGGACACTGCTCTATTAGAAACCACCCTGTGTGCTGTCCCTGCAAGGAAGATGTTAGTTACCTTGCATCTGGAAAGGGCTGGGAAAAGACTTTCCCTCCACTTTCAGCTTTGTCATGATGTCAAGGTGAGAACTGCATTTGATGTGCATGAGTCTTGCATGCTGCTAGTGGAGACACTGGAAGAGCTAAAAAGTCCCAATCAGCAATCCAGCAATGCTACACCAGCTTATCTCAATGAAATTGCTACCAAAAATACTTCAACGAGAGAGGAAAATCCGACCAGGGTGCTGGGATGATAGGCGTAAACTGGGACTGCTCCAGGTAACCCCTGAGTCTGACTGACTATTAAAATGTAGGTCTGCCTACTGCTTAACAGTGAGCAGAGAGGCATGGGGCCAGCCCCTGAGGACGCAAAGGGTTCCGGAGAGAAAGCCACATGGGGGACCTGGCATGAAATCCCGATGAGCTGCACAGCGATCGAACTCCTTCGGTGGGGATTCCTAAAGCTAACCACCTTCCACACGGCAGGCACAGGAGAGAACGCTGAATCAGAATGAGCGCAACTCACTCTCAATAGAGCCGCTGACCCGTATTCCCCACTCCCAACTTTCGTGTTTTGCTGGAGGGGAGCACCGGGCTGGTATTTATTTTCTGTCTACATTTTTAATCAGTTTACCCCTGTTGTATTCCAACTTAAAGACAGTGTCATCTTCTCAAGTGGGTGTGGGATTCTAGTGATAGAGGACTTATTTTTTTAATGAGGCTTATTTTTAACATCATGAGAGAAGTTAGTCCTGGAGCGACTTTTGTTCTTTGAAGTAGAGTATTTAAAGTGTTTGGGAAGCCATGCATCAATTCCAGCAATGATGATAAAAATAGAAATGGTAATAGATGATGTGTATCAGGAACTTATGATGTGCTTTCTCTGGCTTATCTCATTCCATCCTCACAAAAAATCTGTAAGGCAGGGGCTGGTATCACCTTACGGATAAAGAAACCGAGGCCTGGATAGGATGTGAAGAGTAAAGCCAGCCAGGGCATGTACGAGAGGCAACTGACTGATGTTTCCCTCCCTCTCTTCTTCTTCCCCTTACCGTCTCTCTAAAAATACATAAATAAATTCTTTTAAAAAAATAGACACCTGTTTAAAAACAGTAATGTTGAGAGAAAATGTGTTCCCTGACCTGGAAAAGTAGAGTGCTGTGTGATACAGCACAAGAAAGAATCCCGCCAAGCAAGGCATCAAGATAATCCATTGGAATTAAAATAGTTAATTAACAAATAGAAAATACTGGAACCAGTGGTCACAGCAATCGCCTCTCATCCGTGCCAAGGCGGAAGCCCCGGTGCAAGGCCTCCCTCTGCGTCTGTGAGCGCACATGCCCAGGAGTTAGGGAAGGTGTAAGACACAGACCTTCCGATGACCCGTCTCAGGCCAAGCTGCCCTCAGCACGCCTCCCACGGGGAGAGGCTTGCTCTCCGCAAAGAGCACGGAGGTGGGTCGGTTTTAATCTGTTGGGAAAGAGCTCCATCCATTTCACCCTGATGGCGGATGCGTCCTGAGTACTTTCGACCTACAGCTATCCTTGCTCACCCAGGGGGCGCATGTTCCGAGACCACAGTGATGCCTGAAACCACAGAGAGCACCAAGCCCTGTATTTTTTCTCACACACACACACCTATAATATAGTTTAATTTCTAAATTAGGCACAGTAAGAGGTTAACAATAACTAATAATAAGATAGGACTGTTATCACAATGAACTGTAATTAGAGTTATATGAGTGTGCATGCTCTCTCTCTTCCTCCAGGAATTTTTATAGTTTGCAGTCCAAACCTATTCCCAGATCTGTGACTATGCCTTAGGGGCAGTAAAGGGCCTGGCATTGGCCGTGTCAGGGAGCCCCTGCTGAAGGCTTGCTAGAGGCTTGATGACCTCTGGCTCTGGCCCAACACGTCGGCATCAGCTGGAACACGGTTTGTGTTCCTGTCCTCCACACACCGATGGAACGCCTTTTCCTGTGTGACATTTGCAGTTTGAGGCGTGACAGCAGAGCTAGCACGAATCCCTTTTTCCTTCTTCACGACTTCACAGATGGAGGATTCGCTCCCACCGGAGAGCTCAACAACCTCATCTGGAGACCCAAAAAGGCTTTTTGTCTAACGGAATGCACTTGGTAAACATATGAGGAATTTCCGGTTGTAAGGGAACGAGAGCCCACTGCAGCTGGGTGAAACTTCAAAAGGGAATTTCATCCAAGGGGAAAGCCCAGGAGAGGCCTGGCTGGTGTGGCTCAGTGAATTGAGCACTGGACTGGGAGCCAAAGGGTCGCCGGTTCAATTCCCCATAAGGGCACATGCCTGGGTTGTGGGCCAGATCCCCAGTAGGGGGTGTGCATGACAGGCAACCACATATTGATGTTTCTCTCTCTCTCTTTCTCCTTCCCTTCCCCTCTCTATAAATAAGTAAATAAATAAATAATCTTTTTAAAAAACTAAAATAAAAATTAAAAGCCCAGGAGAGGTGCTGGCTCCAAGTCATCCCAGGGAACAAATGGCAACTGAGGATCCTTCTGTTTCCCTGGCTCCATTCTCTCCTAGACAGGCTCCCTCCTGTGGCCAGGTAAGCCGGCCCAGCTTAGTGGCCCCTGGGAGAAAGCACACCTTTCTTCAAATTCATGTGCACCCATCCAGTCCCCAGAGGAACTCTTTTAGCCCTTCTTTGGCTCAGGTGTTCATCCTCGACCAATCACTGAGTCCAGAGGAAGTGGTCCTATGGCTGGCCAAGACTGGGTCCTGTGGCCACTCCTGCCCAACCACGGTGTGTGCTCTGGGTCGTGTGCCCATCTTTTTAGAGGGGGATTGGAGTTCTGTGACTGATGCACCAGCAGGACCAAAAACTGAGGGAGGGCGTTCCCCAAAGAAAGGGGTGCTGGGTAGGCACCAACATCAGGACCTCCACATGGCAGGGCTTCCAATTTTGAGAATTCATTAGGGGAAATCTTCCGATGCAGGAAAGTCACAGAAACTTCAAGAAGAGTTTGCAAATGCCTTCGAGGAGCACACGAAAATCTACCTGTCTAAGCTTTACATTCAAGGGAAAGACCTTTCAAGAGTGCTAGGAACTTGAACGAAAATCCTACAAGAGACACAGGACAGGTGCGCCTTGCTGGTCTTGACAGGTGAGACGGCCAATATCTAGGTGAAAAAACCAAAGCCTCTCTCACTGGCTCTCATTTCAAGGGTTGGTCTCCAGGGCCCATCCACCCCGCAGACTTCTGGTCCTCTGGGCCCCCCGGTGGGCCACAGGGCCACAACCACAACCCACTGTGCCTCCCTCTGGAGGCAAGTTAAGGACTTCTGCTTCTAGGGCTTTCCTCTGCCTCTCACAAGCACTAAAGACACATCTTTTTATCCGCATTTCCCCCAAAAGGCGCAGACTCTCTGCTCCCACAAAGCAAACAGAAAGCAGCACACTCTAGGAAGGCTCAACCTGACCGATGTTTGCACCCGTGTCTTTTCCAAATATCCCACCTGTGACGGCTGCCCACCACTCCTTAATGACGGCTCTATTTCAGCAGCCAACCCCCCATACATCCTGGGGCCTTCTACTCTAAAAAGGCCCCTTCTCACGCCCTGGCTGGCCTCCTTGCCAGCCAAGCAAACACTCTCTGGCTCCCAGGGGAGGCTCTGAGGGTCCAGCCGGCCTGGGTGGTCACAGGATGAAGGCTGGCAACGTCGGGGGCACCTCCTCCCCATGGCAGATGGAGAGCAGGTCGGTGCTGTCCAACCAGGAGGGGCGCCCCAGGCAGGGTGGCGATGAGGAATTTACGGGGCCGAGATGGGCCTCCAGCAAAACTGGGCAGAAGGTGAGGTCTGAGATGTTTCAGAGGTATGTACACATGCTGTGTTCTCCGAGTTTTTCCCTCACCCCCCGGGCCCACTTCCCTGCAGAGTCAGGCCTTCTGGAAGTCTTTACCTGGGGGATTTTTGCTCCACTAAAAGCTCGAAGCCAATATCTGGGAGAAGAGGATGTGTCTTGAAACACTGCCAGCTCACTGGACAGGTTTTTGTTTGTTTGTTGTTTGTTTTTTGTTGTTTGGTTGGTTTTTGTTTTTGTTTTTGTTTTTTGCTGGAGGTCCCCAAGCAGGAGGGAAGAGAAAAATGTCTCTTTGAAGGGAGAAGGGTCTCGGGAAGCTGGGTCCCCTCTGCTGAGATTCCCACAGCAAACAGTGCTCTTGAAACCGACAGGCATTCTGCAGGGATCTCACGGCTTAAGTGATGGGGCCACCACGATGCTGCAGTGGTGGACAGGAGTGTAGTGGCCTTGGTCATCCCTCCCTGGGGACCCTGTGGGTCTCTCCGATCTTTGTGGGGCAGCAGGAGGGAGCTCAAGTTCTGAGGTGGGAGGGATGTCCCCTCGGCTCCACCCACAGACACCTCTCACCTGTGTTACCCAACACCTTCCTGACCTGACTCCCTGCCACCTCTCTTGCCCCACCCCCAGTCCAGCCTCCACTCAGCAGCTGGAGTTACCTTCCCGCAGCACAAAGGGCATCATGCTATTACCTGCTTCAAGCCCTGAGGCGACTTCTGTGGCTCCTGCCTTAGAGTCCAGATGCCTTGCCCTGGGCCACAGGTGAGCTGAGCTGAATCCTGCCTGCCAGTCACCCCATCACACATGGCCCGCTCTTTCCTGAACCACGCTGCCACAGAAGCCAGCCCCCTTCCAGCAGCTTACGTGGACCCAGCTGTGCCCTGTCTTGGACCCTGTCTCGGCACGGTCCCCCTGCTGACCTCGGCAGCCCCTTCTTTTTATTCGAGGCTCACTGTCAATTCCACCTCCTCCAGAAGGGCTCCATGATGATCCTCTGAGGGGACCCTCTCCCAGCTGCTCACCAGCACACCGCCCAGTTTCATCGACCTCACCTCCTGGCCTGAAGTCCTCTTCCTGATGGCCTGCCTCTCGCCCCGCCAGAAATCAGCCCCAGAACGCAGGGACATCTGCTGTCTGTGCACCATGGAATTCCCTGTGCCCAGTACAGAGCCTCACACACAGCGATGCTCGAGAAATATTTGTGGGGAAAAGGCACTAATATCTGTGTGCGGCGATTTCGGTGCGCCGAAGTAGAAAGGGAGTTGAATCTGAAGAGTATTTGATGCTGGAGTGGAGAGCCTGAGGTTTCTACAGCGTTTAATGTCACTTTTCCCATCCGATGGAAGTGACAGAAGGATGGGGGGAGGTTAAAACAGTAGAGAAGCTGCTTGGAGGGATAGAAGCCTGTTAGAGCCACGCTCTCATCCTAAAGCCCCTTTGAATCCTGAGTGCTTTGAGACAATTAGGGGAGCGGAGAAAAAAAGCACCCACCTAATTCTCAGTTCCAAAGCAGCAGTCTGGGGCTTCATAGCATGAATGGCGTTAGCAACTAATTAAGAAATCTTGACATTCTTCAAGATGGATATAATTGAAGTGGAGTCGGAGAGACTTCAGAAATCTATAATAAGCTTAAAGTCAAGGACTAAGAAAAGGTGTTCCTGATCCAACCGTCTTCCTGAGGAAAACTGGAACTTCAAACCACTGTGACCACCAGCCATTCAAGAAGGTGATATTGCATTGAAAAGGAAGCCTTGCCCCAGCCGGGTAGCTCAGCCGGTTGGAGCATCGTCCACTCATGAAAGGATTGCAGGTTCGGTTGTCGGTCAGAGCACATACTTAGGTTGCAGGTTAGATCCCCAGTCAGGGCGCATATGGGAGGCAACCAATTGATGTTTCTCACATCAATGTTTCTTTGTCTCTCTCTCTCTCTAAAATTGATAACAATAGAAACCAAATATCCTTGGGCAAGGATTAAAGAAAAGAAGAGGGAGAAGCATTTGTTTGTGCTTACATGAGCAGTTACAGCCAAAAAAAAAAAAAATGTGGTTATAGTATCAAGCGAAGCTGGGGCACCCCTTGAGTGTGTAAATTGCTGAGCTGCACTTGAAAAACTCTGTCCAAAGGGTGACCACTGGGGTCAGTGCCTCACTAGTAACAGACATATAGAAAGTGTGCTTCCACACGCCATCTCATCCAGTCGGTACCGGGGATGGAACCTGAATCAGAGTTCTACTTGGATAACTGCCAAAACGTCTGGCTGAAATGATAAAATAAAAGATCCATTAAGCTAGTTATTAGAAACTGACCGGTTCCTGACTTGAACCTTATCCCTGACTCTAACTGTGGCTCGCTCTGAGGGAGGTTTGGAGCGGGGAGGGAGTGTAGCCCCTTAGGGAAGGGTGGGGGTGCAGGACAGATGCACAGCCTGAGGAAGCCCCCCACCCTGGGTTGGTTCTCGTACACTCGCCTGGAGATTGTGATCCACCTGGCTGCTTGCATCCACACCAAAAAGTCACCACACTCATCCTTGTACTGAACCCACATTGCATCTATTAATGCATTTCCTTGTGGTTTTTGAACTTACATTTTAAAAAGCAAGTGTGATGGAAAGCTTATCGGTGGTTGGCTCCCTGGAGCTAGGGTGGGAGGGAACTGACTATATAAATGGGCATGGGGGAACTTTCTGTTCCCCACACTGAATAATGGTGGCGTAACTACATTCCTTTACTAAAATGTATTCCAACCGTACACTCAGAATGGGTGAATTGTGTGGGATGTGCACTACACCTCAACAAAGCTGCTAAAAAAAAGGGATCCACCCAAACTATGTGTGTGTGTGTGGGGGGGGTGTCAATAGGACATTTGGGACCATGGATCCAAACCCAGCTCGCCTCCTCCACCCGCCTGCTCCAGCCTTCCCTGGGTCTCAGCAAACGGGGTCAGCCCCACCAGGGGTCTGGGTGTCTGCCCTCTGTGGCCACCTCTCTCTCACCTCCTCCCTCCAACCAGCACCACCTCTCCAGTATCTCTTGAACCTGTCCACTTTTCCCTGTCCCTGAAGCCACTGGCTGTCATTGTTTTTCCTGAGAGGCCACTATCACCTCCTAGCGATGCCCCTGCCCTCACCTCCCGCAGCGCCCTCCCCTCTACCTCAAGAGAGAGAAATTCCTTCCATAGCTCCCCCTCAGGACAACACTCCAGCTCCCCCACAGGACACAGTTTCCAAGACCTCCCGTGACCTAGCATCTGTTTATTTCTCCAGCCTTATCTCTTGGCAAACCAAACTCTAAGTCAAACTGACCTACTTATCTTCATCTAGTCCCTGGAACAAGATAAGTTTTCCTTCTCTCTTTTACTCACAGAGCTCTCTCTCCGCCCCCAATCACCACTCGGAAGGACAGAGAGAGCTGGTTGCTTTCCAGTCCTCCCCGTCTTCCTCACTAACAGAACAAAGTGACTGATTTGGACCAACAGCTCCTGTAAAAAGAAAAGCTTCCCTCCTTTCCTTCCACATTTATGCTGCATGGAATGTAGTGGTCACGGCTGGAGCTCCTGCAGCCTTATTGGACCAAGAGGCCATGCAAAGCAGTGCAGCAAGATAGAAGGAGTTAAGGTTGGTGACCCCTAGAGAGCCCCCACACCACCTCTGGACTTTGTGTATGTGTGTGAGAGAAATTAACATCTCCCTGTGTCGGCCACTCATCTTAGATCTTCGTTATTTGTAGACGAACAAGATCCTAACTTCTATAAGGAGTATTTTCAAGCACCATCTTCACTGACTGCCCCTGAGCTGCCACCTACTCTGGGGAGCCAACCTGGTCTCCTAGTGGCAGGTCAAATGCCCCTTCTCCAGCTGCCACAGCCCCTGGCACTGCTCCCCACCATGGCATGGCCATAAATCACACATGTGTGCCACCATCAAGGGACTCCCCAGGGGAGCCCTGGGCCTGCCTGGCACAATAGGGTCTCAGTACATTTGCTGGATAAGAAAATGTGTTTAGCACCCCAGTGATTAACCCAAGAAGGACAATCCTGCTGCAACTTTGAAAGGAAGCCAAGTGAGCCATTATTTTAGTGGTATACCAACTCCACCCTTCGGGATATCTCTGTAAGTGACAGGTCTGGTTAGATTACAGACATCAACAATTGCCAAGAACACAATCAAAGCTTCATTCGCAATACTAAGAAACATGAGCCACGCTCTTGCGATAAAGCAAAATCTTTCTATCCAAGTTCCAGAGGACGCGCTAAAAGAGTTACTGACCCAGGAGGAAAGTATCGAGATGAAAAGAGAAAATAAGTGACTGCTCTGGGACAATAACTTGAGAAAACTCAGAAAAAAAAAAAACATTCAGAATTGCATACTGATTTAAAATAGATTCCTATCTAGTTACCGATGCCACCTACCTGCAGACACATTAGGCACACGAATCTCCGGGTGCCTGATTGGATTTTAAAACTAGGTTTGTGGTTTCATAATCCAACAAACGAGGGGAACCAACGTGGAAATTCAAGGCCAAGTGCATGTAAGACAGGGGGAGGGATTAGAAAGAAGAGCAATTATGAAATAAAACTGGAGGCTGAATCAGAGTCTGGTTGGGAGAAGGGAATAAAGAAATACTAGGGCAAAGACAAGTTCTTGGATGTAAAATCCCCAGCTCCAAACTCATTCTGGATATTGCTACAATTTAAAAGCCTCCGCTGTAGCAAGAGTGGTTACAGTAACAGTGATCTCATTTGGAAGTGCCTGTTGATACCGACTTGCAGTTGGGCTAGGTGGGAAAGAAATTTTTCTTCCTTACCAGATCTCAGCACTGAAGTCAAGAGCATGAGTGGATGCTTCACGCGTGAGCATAGGCTGTGATATTTTACTGCGCTTCCACTTCAGTGCGATGAGATGGGATGGAGGAAGGCACTAGCAGCAGGGAACTGAACGCCAGGGAGGCTGTTAGCAGCGGAGCATCTCATTTCAAGTGGGAATGTAAATGCCACATCCAGGTACCCACGTGTTGCTCCGGGCCACGCTGGGTAAGTTGGGAACACAGAACACAGAGGGTGTGAGAGCTTTTCCTCCCTTCCCCCATCCCTTTCACTTCTGTGACTCTCCAAGTGGGTGGGGTGGCGGGAGGGCTCCTGGAAGGCTTGGTAGAGCAGACGCAAGAGTGTGACCTGCAGCCCTGTTTGCTGAAAAGGCAGGGGCAGCGGCTTAGGCACTAATGTCACCACCCACTCGGGGGCTCAGAGGGCACCACTATTAAGCTCCAGACTGAAGTTTGAAAGATTTGTTAGTTTGAGAGAATTTGCTCTGGGGCAGCCAGGTGGGAAGTTGAAGGAGGGGGTTGGTGGGGGGGGACTTGAGGGGAATCTGTACTCATTCATTTAACACTTCCCTCTGGTCCCCAACAATTGAAAACAGCAGTTTTAAAAAGCAGGAGAGATCCAGGGACTCAGTTCAGGGTATGTATTTCACAAAAGCTCTAAAATGTCACCTTGAATGCTCCCGATTCTGGGGCAGCAACTGCTCATTCAGCCAGGCTTATGAAAACCAGCAAGTCCACACGCTTCACCTATGCGGGCTCCTCAGGACAAAATGCTTCAGAATCAGTGAACAGCTTGAGTCATAAGCATCCCTGATATCTATTTTTAAAGAAACTTTTCCTTGCACACCAGGGCAGTGAAAAAATTCTCTTGGATTGGAAGTCAGAGGTCCCAAGTGTGCATCCTCACCTGCTATTATCATTAACTCACCTGCTAATTAGTACAATGAACTTGACCACCAATCATAACAGCAATAATATGACACATACGGGAGCCTGATCTGAATTACGTGGCTTCCGTATGTTATATATAGCTTTTGCAAGTCTGCAGCAAAACACTTTGGTCCCATTTCACAGGTCAGGAAACTGAGGGATGAGTTAAGATTTCACAGCTAACCAGTGGAGGAGCCGGGGTTTGGATATATCCAGAGAGTCGCACCTGCTGACAGAGAACCCGGCCTTCCCAGTTGACCACAGGGATCCATCCACCTTGCTGACCTTCATGTAGCACCTGCCAGATGAGGCTGTGGTCTGGCCAGTTCTGTAAAGTCACCTCGTGCTGTGAAACGCTCAGATTTCCAAGTTCCTGCAATGAGCCAACCGTGGCTGCTCAGTTCAGATGCTCAAGGAGAGTTGTTTCAGCGTGCACAGGGGTGGGTTTTAGGATTTCGGATGAATAGGCTTGCTGTTTGTAAACACGGGCGCCTAAAACGCCAGAGGAGGAGGTGGTCGGTCCTCCTGAGGGCTTGTTCGCACTAATAGTTTGTTTGGCAAAAACCTTTAACCGGAGGGCAAAATAGAAAATGCGGCTTGCCCATCCCTAAGGACATCATTTGGAACTGAGTAGAAACGCAAATTCCTGCCCCGCCCCCAGACCCGCAGGGCAGAGCTGGGGTGGGGCTCTGCACCCTGACTTTTATAAGCTCCGGCGTTTTTCCCGATGCGCCCTGGAAAACCCTGTTCTAGAACCACTTTTCCGCGGGAGTTGGTGAGATGTCCCTAAATGTTGGTTTGCAGCCAGGGCTGGCAGGCTGGGCACACTTTAATTTAAAATGCCACTTTCAAATCTCAGTGCCTTGCTGGGTGCCCTCCGTTAGGAAAGGGAGCACTGGACAGAAAGGGAAATTCTGGGGGCGCAGGGCGAGGGCTTGGACAGGAGAGGACAGAAAGAGGAGGCGGCCGGAGGGGGACCAGGAAGCTGCCGGGCCTCGCGATCCAGATGGCTGGAAACGTCGTGCCTGCCCCAGCCGCAGGAGCCAGGGCCAATTACAAGTTTATATAATAGAAGTCTCCCGGCCCCCCTCCTGCGCTCCGCCACGCCCCGCCCCTGTCGGCGTGGGATGGGGGAGGAATCGCTCTCTCTGAAACACACGCTCGATCAAGGATGGAGGGCGTCGTTCCTGGGTTTGCTACTCCTGCCCGAGAAACGCCTCGGGTCCCGCTTTCGAGTTCCGGACCCTGGGTCGGTCGGGCGGGCGGCTCGCAGGCCCCCTGGGCGCCCCCATCGCGTCCCAGGGGCGGCGGGGGCGCAGCGTTCGCGCGGTGCCCAGCGGCGCTGGGACAGCTCCTGGCGTTTATGTAACGCTTTCTGGGGGACCGTGTGATCCACTGAGTCACGGAGCAGGGGCCGAGATGGAGTTGGGGGGGGGGCTCCCAGGCCACGTGACCCGTCAGATGACTCGCTCGAAGTCTGCACCGGCTCATTTACGGTAAGGCTGAAGGCTTCTCATCTGCACCCACTATTAGTCATCCGCAGTGACATTTGATACGAGCGGCGCGGGGACAGGGGTGGCGGCGGGGAGGACGATGGAGGCGAGCAAACGCCGCTGCTCGCCGCCTCTGCTTTTTGTTGGAACCGGACTTGGTGCTGAGTCGAGGAAAGCTCCTGCGGAAACCTCCAGGAAAGACACTTTTCTAGACGAAGATTCTTAGATTCTTCAGGCCTGGGAGCACAGAGTCGGGAGAAGTTGGTCCCAGCGTGCCTGGCAGACCACGGAGCATACAAGCCCCACTGCAGATCTGTGGGTTGTGGGAAGAGGGTGAGTCCGCACCCCCGGGTGTCAAGTCCATCTTAACAAGGATCGCCCTTCCCAGCTTCTCCAGTCTCAAGTGTGGTCCAGGAACCTTCGCTGCCTCCAGGCAGGCCTCCAGAGCTGGAGCCTGTGTGTGAAGGCCACCCGAGGGGATGGAGGAACAGACAGCCAGGAGCCCTGGCTGCTGAGCCAGGAGCCTTGGCAGACACTGCAGGACTAGGGCAGTGAAGGGCCATGGCCTCTGACTTTCCCTTACTGCAGTAAAGATGTAGCAAAATTATAAGTTCCATCCAGCACTGTGAGACAATGAACTTCTGTTGTTTAAGGTGGTTGGAGGGGGGAGCCTCAATTCTAGAGCAGACCCAGTGGGAGTCAAACAGGACTGAATCTGACACTCCTGATTAGACCTTGACCTTGACCTTGCATTGCCAGCACACCCGGGCTACTAGCACAAGTTCTTTGTGAGAAAGCAAGGGAAAGGAGGCTTTTCCTAACAGTTAAAAGGGGCGGGGGGTGGGGGGGGAGCCAACTTGTTGCTTGGCCTGGCAACAGCTAGCTCCATAAGCAATTTCCTCCCGTAAAACAAAAACAAATGAAGTTCGGTGTAGGCTTTTGAAAGAAAGACCTGAGTTCCGCTGAATGGAGACCTGGGTTTATTTACCTGCAGGGCCTTGTTAAGACACGCGTGCCTTGAGATTAAAAGGTTTTCTTTTGGGGCAGTCCCAGAATGACTTAGCTTGATTCAATTTAGCAAGGCCTGATGAAAGAGAACTCCAGCTCCAAGACAGGCCCCCCTCTCTCCAGGTGAGCTGTAAATGCATTCTGACCAGGTTTAAGAGGCTCCTCTTGAAATTTTAATCTATTTAAAAAATGCAGATCCTCACCACAAATTGCTCTGAGGAAGATGGCAGTGCTGATTGTATGCTGAGATAATTATTCTGTATCTCCACTTAAGGAATGCGATTTTTTGATAAAGAGTCCAGTGTTGGTCTTTGTTAATGACTAGGGAGGGGAAGGAGAGACTCCCACACGGCCCTGGTTGGTTTGTTTTCCTGTCCACTTGCCCTGAACCCCCCTCAGCCTTGGGCTGTGGCGAGCTGATAGAATCCGGGCTTGTGGACTTCCATTCCCGCTGAGGAAGCTCTGCTTCCCTGTTAGGTCTCTGGTGTCCACATGAAGGAGAGGGTCACCCTGGGCTCTGAGGTCAGGCTTCTGGACTGCGAGCAGGGCCTTCCTTGGGCCCCTGCACTCACTCTGCCTCCTCACGGGCTGTGGGGTGCACCTGAGGGCCTGGCTCCCATCTTGGGAGAGAGCTGAAGCACCCCGTCCAGGGAGGGAGCCCACGCAGAGTGCTGGCAGGTGTGCATCAGCGGAGGGCCCCGGGCTGTCACTCCATTTCGGATAATACAGCAGTGCAGGGCCCACGGGTACAGGTGTGCTACCGCACCACCAGCACCTGTGCAGGGCAGGCATGGCTACTTTCTCTCAGGACTCTGTCCCTCCAAGGCTGGATGTGCCCTCGGAATCCTTCTTAGCATGTCATCACTGATCCTTGCTTTTAATAACTAAGTATTTATTAGTGTGGCAGGCAGCTAGACAGGAGCCGAGCAAGGGAGATGGGCCAGGCACAGAAAGTCACCAGGGTAGAAAGTCCCCAGTGCCTAGCAACAGGCAAAACTGGGGAAACAAGGACCTCACCCCACCGATACACCCAGCCAGGTAACCTCTTCTCCCCTAGCAGGTCATGAGTTTGGCCCCTCCCCTGACCATTCCTGCCCTTGCATGGTGCTAGGCATGTGGTAAGTGCCTTTGGAGGAGGAACAAGGGGCCGGACAGTGACCTCAGGTGACTCCCAGGCGAGCCCTTGCATGACTAGTCCCTTAAGCATCAAGCCCCAGGGATAACATCTAGGCCTCAGTTGGGTTGCAGCTCCAGGCCCAGAAAAGCAGCAAAACCAGACAGGCGATGCCATGGCTGACCTCAGGACCAGTGGCATTGGCTAATGACCCCACCGGCACTGGCCAATCAGAGAGACCCTAAAAGGACACACCTGGACAGCTGATGAATATTCTATTCAGATCCTCCCCTGGAATCACCCCTAAAATCCCCACCTTTAAACACCTTCAGGACAGAGGACCCAGCAGGCTCTCCCTGGGGAGCACGCCAGTGCCTTTTCCCTCCCCCAGGCATGTTACCTTCACCCTTCTCTCTCCTAAGCTCCAAGGGCCCCTTCTTTTGCCTCGCTAACTTGTTTCCTGAGCTCATTTCTTCCATGGCTCACTTCCTCTGTCTACCTCTGTGACTTTCTAAAGAAATTTTCGTTTATACCTTGAGTCTTGCCTCTGAATTCTTTCTTAGCCAGAACCCAAGTACCCAGGTTGCTGGACCAAGGTCTGGTTAGACTCCACAGCTCTAACACCTGGTGCTATTCTTGCCACCAACATTAGGAACCTATTGTACACCAGACATGAATCTGATAAAGAGGAAGATAGATAGATAGACAGACAGAGAAAAAAGCTATGCTCTATGCTCCACACAATAAATGAAACAAGGCAATGCATACTGATTGATTAGTGAATGGGAAGGGCACCTTTAGATGTGATAGTCAGGGAGAGCTTCTTTGAGGAGGTGACATGAGAGTTACTTCAAGAGCTGGGGGTGGTTGGGGTGGGGGAGAACAGTGAGTGCAAAGTCGCTGAGGCAGGAATGACAGTGTGGTCCAGGGCCTAGCCCAGGAGATGAGCCCTGTGAACCTTCCTCAAAGTGGGTCCTGGGCATTTGAGGTGTTTCCTGTATGCTCTGTATTCCTTGGTGATGCAGTGGAAGCATGAGTTTGACTCACAGGCACATAAACTGGGGTTCTGCATTCCCATCTGGCCATTGACCTTCACCTGGGCAGCGTCTCTGGTGCAGTGACAGCTGGGTGGCGTTTCATGGGCAACTTTAGCTTTGAGAGTATGTGTGTGAGGAAGAAACCCAAGGGCTGAGAAAGTGAGCTCACTGTGAGAAGATCAGGTCCTGATCCCAGCTCCTCCTAGTGATGGAAGACACATTTTTTCTCATTCTTTACACCTCGGCTTTCCCATGGAGATCAGTCTGAGGTGATGTGGTCCATCTCAGGAAGGCGAAGACACCAAGCAGTTAACTCAAAAAAAGTAGCAGTGTACCCAGACCTTGCAGTGAACAGCATTTTCCCTGAACATTTTAAATGGGCTATTCTTCAAAAATCTGTTTTATCATACATCTAACATATCGTCAAAATATTTAGAAATACATTCAAGAACATATGTAGCTCATTAATGCATCCATCATGAATATTACCATTTAATTAAACCAAATAGAGGAGGGAGCAGTCAAAAGTAATTTTCTCTTTTATAGGATGTAACTAAATTATGTTCAGCAATAACCACAAAAATAAAATGAATAACAAAAATGGCCAGAAAAGAAATGGAAACCCTGAAAGCTTCCTTGTAGTGAATATTTGTTTACATAATGTTGCCACTAAAAAAGAAGAAAAATAAAATAGTACTGTGCAAACAAGGGAAAATCCAAAACCCAGCTCTTCCTGAGTTGTTGTGTCTACTTAAGATTAAACCTTGAGAGCCACGACCAGATCCCCCCAAAAAACCCAAAAAACAAAAAATGTCTCAAATGGGAGAACAGATCAAAGCCCCAGAGCTAATTCATCTAAGCGACCAAGAGATAGCCAGCCTATCAGATGCACAGCTCAAAGCACTGGTAGCCAACCTATCAGATGCACAGTTCAAAGCACTGGTGATTAGAAAGCTCACAGAATTGGTTGATTTTGGTCACAAATTAGATGAACAAATGAAGGCTACAATAAGTGAAATGAAGAAAAATGCACAAGGAACCAATAGTGATGAGAGAAAAAACGGGACTCAAGTCAATGGAGTGGACCAGAAGGAAGAAAGAAACAACCAAACAAAAAACAAGGAAGAAACAAGAATTCAAAAAAATGAGGAGAGGCTTAGGAACTTCCAGGGCATCTTTAAATGTCCCAACATCCAAATTATAGGGGTACCAGAAGGGGAAGAAGAAGAGCAACAAGTGGAAAACTTATTTGAACAAATAATAAAGGAGAACTTCCCCAATCTGGCAAAGGAAATAGACTTCCAGGAAGTCCAGGAAGCTCAGAGAGTCCCAAAGAAGGTGGACCCAAGGACGAACACATCAAGGCACATCATAATTACATTAGCCAAGATTAAAACGAAGGAGAGAATTCTAGAAGCAGCAAGGGATACAGGGACAGTCAACTACAAAGGAGTTCCCATCAGACTATCAGCTGATTTCT
Organism: Anoura caudifer; assembly: GCA_004027475.1. Lineage (NCBI taxonomy): Eukaryota > Metazoa > Chordata > Mammalia > Chiroptera > Phyllostomidae > Anoura > Anoura caudifer. The sequence continues at coordinate 93,071 of PVKU01005441.1, forward strand.
CAAAAGAGACCTTCCAGGCAAGAAGGGGCTGGAAAGTAATCCAAGTCATGAAAGTCAAGGACTTACATCCAAGATTGCTCTATCCAGCAAAGCTGTCATTTAGAATGGAAGGGCAGATAAAGTGCTTCTCAGATAAGGTCAAGTTAAAGGAGTTTATCATCACCAAGCCCATATTATATGAAATGTTAAAGGGACTTAAAGAAAAAGAAGATAAAAAACATGTAAAATGACAGCAAGCTCACCATTATTAACAACCACACCTAAAACAAAAGCAAACTAAACAAACAGCTAGAACAGGAGCAGAAACACAGAAATGGAGATCACATGGAGGGTTAGCAACAGGGGAGTAGGAGGAGGAGGGAGGGGGAAAGGTACAGAGAATAAGTAGCATAGACGGTGGGTAGAAAATAGACAGGGGGAGGGCAAGAATAGTGTGGGAAAAGTAGAAGCTAAAGAACTTGTGACACATGGACATGAACTAAAGGGGGGAATGTGGATGGGAGGGGTGTGCAGGGTGGAGGGGAATGATGGGGGAGAAATGGGACAACTGTAATAGCATAATCAATAAAATATAATTAAAAAAAGATTAAACTTTGATCCTTCGGTTACAGTCTCTCATAATATTATTTTATGTAAATAACTGTTCAGTAACTAATAAGTGAGTTGCAATAAAACCAGAATGTCTGGAAAAGGTACAATTTAGGGAACTACCATATGGCACCACTGTGGTAAGAACTTATTTTCTTGATTTGTTTTTTAGTCCAAAATAAGAACATAAAATCAGGAAAGAAAAATAAATTTCATTGTCAAATTCAGTAAAATGTTTCATGAAACAGGAGAACAGAGCAAAGATTCTACTAGGAAGCTGTCGTTGTAAACCTCTTTTTTTTTTAATTTATTGATTGATTTTTAGAGAGAGAAAAGGTGAGGAGGAAGGAGACGGGGCGGGGAGAGAGGGAGAGGGAGGGAGGGAGGGAGGGGGAGAGAGAGAGAGAGAGAGAGAGAGATTTGTTGTTCCACCTATTGATGCATTCATTGGTGGATTCTTGTAAGTGCCCTGACTGGGAATCGAACCTGCAACCTTGGTGCATGGGAACGACGCTCTAACCCACTGAGATACCCAGCCAGGATGCTGGCATTGTGAATCTCAATATCCTCTCTAAATCACCAGTAAGAGCAGGAAAAAGATGTGCCCCTCTTTTCTTACCGGGACACAATGATGGGGGTTGAGAACCCTTACGTGGCCGAGTCTGTGTAAAAGAGAGCTATCGCAAGATCTCTGTGCCAGCAGAAGTCTTTCGTAATGGGGATCTTCCAACAGCTGTTCCTCTTGTTCTTCCGACAGCTGCTTGGGTCTCTGGATAAGGCGAAACCCCAGAGATGGTGGCAGCCAAGGACTCAGGCCAGAAGTGCTTCATTGCAGACTGCCTTTGGGCTCTCCCCGGTGGGCCCTGCCTCTTATAAACCCTTGTCGGCGGGCCTGGATCCCTGAACCTCCCCATCCCCGCGCTGTAACCCTACGCACAGGGCGCAATAAACCGCTCTTGGATCGATCCCTCGTGGGCAGCTCACTGCAGGCAGGCACTTTCTTGAATGAGGAGGAATCCCATCAGTAATCCCTTTCAAAGAGTCCATACGGTCTTCTGGTTGCTGACTTAGCTCAGAAGCGTCCACTAAAACCCCGTCCTCAGCCTGCAGCTATAAATCGGCTCATGCTGTGGCATATTCTCAGCCTGCACCTGAGGGCTCCGCCTCCCCTTCAGTCCTGTTTGCAGGACCCTGTGATGCGTCTGTCTGGCAGGGCCGGAACAGATGAGTGCCAATTACCCGGGACAGGTGCTTTGCTGTCACCTATGATTTGCTGGTCTTAAGTCAGGGAAGGCATCATAATCATCACTTGTGATTTAAGTTTTTGGAAATTCCCATGGCTTCCACTTCCTACCAGCTTGGTGCTCACAGGTAGCTTCGCCTCTCTGGGAAGTGGGGGATAGGAAGGCCCCCCTCCCACCAGCCGGACAGCTGCCCTGCCACCTTTTTGCCTTTTGCAGGCACAAGGACCAGACAGCTGACATCTGTTTAGGGCGTGGAAATCCCACTAGACTGGAAGCCTCCGGTAAAGTAAATCAAAACATTTCATTAAAATTCATTCCTCTTCTCACATCTTACTGAAAACAGAAAAATATTTCAACCTTGGCAGAGCCACTGAATTATTCATCTGAAAATTTAAAAACAAAAAGCAAAACTTCAATGCCATGCAGACCGCAGACCGGATGCGCCCTCCTACCCTTTGCTCTTTGCCATTCCTCTGAAATGAGGCGGGGGTCTCCCTTCCTGACTGTGGCCAGGGCCGATGGGAGCATCTTCTCTCTGGTCCTCTCAGGGAGTGAGGCCTGAACTCCAGGTGTGGCTCCCAGGCACAGAAGACCACGTGTTGTCAAAACCTGGGATCTGCAGAACTCAGGGGCATGGAGCCCAGGCCAGGGTGCCCCAGGGAGGTGCCAGCATTTGTCCAAGGAGAAAGCCTTTCTCCCTCGCTCCTGGATGCAGGGCCCAGGCCAGGAGGAAGGCTCAGGACCCACCTGTGCCCCAAGTGCCGCCGTCCAGCTCTGCCCTCCACCCTCCCTAGAGGTCAGTGTCCACGATGCCAGAGACCTGGGACACCCCCTCCCGCACACGGTGTAGGGAGTGAGGTGGTGAGGGGCCAACAAGGGCCCTCTGGATGTACTCTCTCAGGTCATCCACTCTCCACCGCACTTCCCCCAGGTGGTCTTTGGCTTTGAGGTCGCTGCCCCCTCCAGGCTTGGCTGCCTCTCGGGTCTGCATCAGACCCCCTTGGGACCCACCTTCCACCATGCCCTCGGTAAGCAGGGGGGGTTCCTTCATGAGCTCTGGCTCTGTGGCGGCCATCTTCTCTGAACCCCAAGTCAGAACACAGCGGTGTGAAAATTTTGGGGGTGTTAGGGAAGCTGGGGCACATGGTGGTGGCCCTTTGCACAGGTGGCCTGGAAGTTCCCCAGGAATGGGGCTTCCTTTTGGGGTACGGCCAGACTAGTTGCTCGATGCCTCCTCATTTCACTTTGAAAGTCACTGCCCTGCTGCCAGAAAACGCTCTGTGAATGACCGTGGAGACCTGCTGATCGCTGCCAGCCCAGGTGCCTGGGAAGTTCTGGGTTCTGTGGATGGTGCAGACACACAAACACACACACACACATACAGGCATGTGCAACCCATTCCGAACAGGCGTGGTCCTGAGACTCCACCCCTTACTCTGTTTCTGACAAAAATACCCCCCTCACCAAGAAAAGGATGGGTCTGATTATTGTGTGACTGTCAACGTCAATCAGATTGCCCAGAAGATATCGACTCCATTTCACGTTTTGAGTTCAGTCCAAGTGGAGGTGAGAGTTTTGGGCTTCCCCTGAAACACTCACTTGGCTGGAACTGGGTTTGGGAGAGGAGGGTTCTTAAATTGAGCACGTGGTCCTGATTGCCATGGTCAAAGCCAGGTGTGTGCGTGGGCAGTAGTGGCCGGAGGGTTTCTGGGAGAGCGGGTGAGCAGGTTGGGGTCAGTGGAGTGGGGAGATGGGGCCAGCTGGGGCCAGCTGAGGAGGCGCCGTCCCGGCGGCTGGAGCAGGGCCGGGCTCCCAGCAGCCGATGGAGCTGGAGTGGAGTGCTGGAAGCTGCCCACAAGCATCACATTGCCTCCTTCATCTGGCCCCAAGCAGAGGACCCGGAGGCTTTGGGGAAGGGCAGAGCCACGGTTGGAAGGCATCTGTCCCCAGTCCCCTGAACACATGTCTCTAATCGGCTTATTTAACAAATAGTAGGGCCCACAAGAAGCCGGACTGGCAGGGAAAGATGCCTGCTGAGTAGGACACTGACGCTGGGTTGTTCAGTAGGCAGAGGAAACTGCTCTCAGTGTGCTGAGACATTCGTATTTGGGGCTTGCTTGTCCCTGCAGTCAGCTGTGATCTCAATGAAAGTGGTCCTCAAGCCCAAAGGGGAACGTGTATAGGGAAAAGAAACAGACCACGCCTCATGCACTTCCGGTGCCTTCCGTGACTCCTCTGATTCTGATTTGTTCACTGGGGTTTTCTGCTGCACACAATGGAGCGTGACAGTGGCCTTGGTCCCTCTGGATGCCTCCCTGCCTCTGCTTTGCGCCCTTGTTCTGCTTCAGGCTGCATGCGACTTGGATCTTCGAGGTTTCCAAGCACTTTCCTTTTGCCAGCTTTGACCCTCAGAGCCTCCCCAGGTGCCCTTTGGTGTCTTCAGCCCACGTTGCTTCAGGGAACCAGCCCTCCTGCCTAGAAGGGCAGGGCGCCTTGACATGCAGAAATCCACCCGAACCTGACAGGTGACTCAGCTAGCATGCAGGTGATGACTTATGCCGAGTATCTATTACAGCAGCCTTTCAGCTTCTGATCTTCCTGGTAGACAATTCAACTCGTGATCTCTGAGACTTCTTAGAACTCCACTTGGCACGTTTGGGTTAGAGAACAAATGAACTATAGCCTTATATGTCTTCAGTGTTCCTCCCTGGACGGGTTGCCCAGTTGCCTGGAGCATCATCCCAATACACCAAGGTTGTGGGTTCCATGCCCAGTCAGGGCACGTACAAGAAGCAACCAATGAATGAGTGCATCAGTAAGTGGAACAACAAATCAATCTCTCTCTCTCTCTCTCTCTCTCTCCCCCTCTTCCTCTCTAAAATCAATTTAAAAAATTTTTTTAAAGTCTTCCATGTCTCACATGGTTGAAAGGTGCTCTTGCTAGTGGCAGTGTGACTATGACGTCGGTGTGACAGGGGACTGCTCACATCCAAGTTAGAATCAGAACTCCAGCAGAGCGAAACATCTCTCTGGACCCTCGGAAGACACAGGAGGGAAGGCTGGGACTCCCTCGAGCTGCTGGAGGGCACTTTCACTGTCAGGGTGAATGCCCTCGCCTGCACTTGTGGTTGCTACAAACTGACAGGAAGGAAATGTGGAGCCTGTTTCTCAGGCCAGAAGGACCTATTGCCCAATGAGGCTCATTACAGCAGGCCAGGGCCTACCTGTTTTATAATTCTCTATTTCGATTCGGCAGCCCAGTGGGTGGTGAGCTAGTGCTGGCCATGGCTTTTTCTGGGGCTGGGGGCTCTTTGAGTCCCAAAGGCAGAGGAATGGCATCGCTCTGGGCAGACACTAAGTAATGTGACTACTGAGACAGTAAGAATGTGTGTGCCTGGGCAACCCAGTGCCTGGGTCTCGTTACACAATAGGTGACTTCTAGTTCCCAACGTGCTAGTCTGACTCTACCTCAGCGTCCCCTTCCTGCCCCCGTGTTGGGACAGGAGCCTGCGCACAGTCTGGCAGGAACAGCCTCAATCTCAGTGACTGCAGCCCAACAGCAGAGGTGGCAGCTGACCCTGGTCCAGGCACGGCCCTGATGGCTTCTGTGGACTAACTCCTTTAATGCACATAGCAACCCTGTGAGGAGGTTCTGTTCTCACCCCACCTTACAGACAAGTAAACTGAGGCACAGAGAGGCTCCATCACTGGCCCGGGATCCTGCAGCTAGAAAGTGGGGAAGCCACGCAGCCTGGCTCCAGGGTCTATGCCTCCAAAACTGTTTAAAATGAACCTCGGGTACGCAGCATTGGATTAGTCACAATTTCAGTGTGATGTGCTCTCTCATGCGTGGACCCTCTTTTACTTAATTAATTAATGAAGTTACAAATCACTTCGCACACACTCACAGAGCCTGAGCGCAGGCTCCCCTAGAAGCAGGCCTGAGACAGGGATGTGGGCGCAGCAGGATGGCAGGGAGTGGATGAAGGGGGTGTCCCTAAGCAGCAGGACAATGGACAACTGGATCTTCCCCTTGTGGGCAAACTGGAGAACATGTGGCTCGAGGGTGAGGGAGTGGGCGTTTTCACCCCAACCCCAGTCTGTGGAAGGTGGTGGACACCCTCTGGTGGGAGGCGAAGGGCCTTCAAAGACAGAAAGGGATGTGTCAGCAGTTAGTGGGTGTCTGGACATGTCCCAAAGCAGGTTTTTGGTTTTTTTTTTAATTACTGCCACCCCTAAGGAGCTTTTGAAAGCATTTTTTTTTTTCTCAGCACCCTGCCCCATGACGTTTTAACACCACGGATATATTTCTGTTTGGGTACAGTGGACCTTGGGGGGCGGGTCACAAACCATTAAAATATGGAAGAGTTTTTCCCCCCCTGTATTAGTCAGAGTTCTCCAAAGAGACAGACCAATAGAATGGGTGCGTTTGTGTGGATGAGACTTCATTTATACATATATATTTTTCATATATAAAATAAATATTCTCAGTTATATATAATACATATTTAGAATATAAATTCTATGTATTTAAATATATAAGAATATATTCATATATATGTTTATAAAATATATTTTACATATAAATATATCCATATATTAAAATATATATAAGTATATACGAGTCTCTCTCACACACACCCAGTACCAGTTTCTCCCAGTTGGGGGCGACGCTGTCCCTGTTGATGGTCCCAGTGACCTGGGCAGGGCACAGCAGCATCTGGTGTATGTGGACCTCAGGCCCATGCCCTCCAGCTCACTGAGGTGCCCCAGCATGGTGCAGGGGTGGTGGGGGAGGACTCCCCAGGAACAGAGAGTAGGGGAGACCGTACCACGCCATTCTCCTAGGCCAAGCTGTCCTGGGGAGGAGGAGGAGAGACAGGGGAGGTCAGGACGTCTTTGAAGCCCATGATGGACCCTGATAATCCGTCACAGCAGAAACGAAGCTCTGGTTCTCCCTCTTGACCGGGGTCCCCGTGCCGCGTGGCTCCCCCAGAGCAGCTCCAGCACAACGCAACGAGGTCCTGCCTCGGCATTTCGCGGCTGCTGAAATCGGATCCCAGCAAGGATGCGAACATCCCTCTCCGTGCCTGCGTCCCGCCGCCATCTCGCACGGATGTCAGGCTGAGTTCTCATGTTCTGGAGTTGAAAAGCCACTGAACAGATGGTGGCTGACACCTTTCTCAGGAATCCTGAAAACCCACCAGTCTACCCACTGAGGTATGAAAAAAAAAAAAAAAACAGGAGGGGGCATACAAAACTGTAGTGCAGAGAGCGAGATGCCTGAAAAGTGGGAGGAGCCTAAGGGAAGACCGGTTCCGCTTGGTGCCCTGGAGGAGAGCGCTCCACCGGCAGCCAGCAGCCTGCGGGGTGGAGGCAGGGCGCCGACTCCCAACAAGGCGGGACCTGTTGCTGCAGCCGGGAGGCTGGGGTCCAGCAGCATCCTGACCAAGCTGCCCCCTGAGGGCGCGCCTTCCCCTAAAGGTTCCAAAAAGAGTTAGAGTACAGCATTCCAAGGTTTTACACTTGCCTAAAATCACAGCGTTTCTTCCAGGGTCTAATGGAAGCTTAAGCTGTGACAGTGAAATCACAGAGGATGTGACGGGAAAAGAGAAGTCATACCTCGTTAAGGTGCACGGACCTGCTTTTATGCCAAATGGTTACAGATTTTTTAAATAAATGGGGCAATGGCTGTTGTATAATCTAAGACACTGTGCAAAATCCTTCCCCTTTCTATTAAACTTGAGACGGAATATCAATATTGCATGTGTCCTGGTAGCAAATTCATTTTTCAGCCTCAGCGGCAGTTTGGAGGCTGCCCACATGAGACGTGCTGGAAACTGAACGGCCCCGCAGTCGCTCTGGCTGTCCAGCTACAAACAGAAGGCACTGTGGAAACCCTGAGAGGGACGAGGCAGCACCCCGAGACACAGGACATGTCCCTGTTTTCGGGCTAGGGACTTGGACAGCGCTGAGCAGACCACCCCACTCAGTCTACACAAGTGGAAGCTGCGACTGGACAGGCTGAGCCAAGCGCGGAAGGTCATCAGCAATACACAAGGGGACAGGCCCCAAACTCCTGCCTGCCTCCGGGCAGGCCTGTCCACTCCTCCTGACTCAGGGTCATCTTGAAGTTTCTAAAACGCTCATCTGTGGTCCTAGGTTCCCATCGAGTGGGCTTTTCAGTGAACAGTGGGTGGATGTCTCATCTGTTGTGCTTTCTGGTGTGTCTTCATGTGACAGAGGGGGCGCCAATATCCCTGGGGACTCTCTTACAAGGGCAGGAATCCCATTCATGGGGCTGGAGCCTTCAGGACTGAGTCCTCTCCACCACAAGGCCGTCAGGTTGGATGCTAGGATTTCAACTTGTGAGTGTGGGGAGGCCCCGAACATTCAGTCTGTTAGTGTCCTGTTTCATTCTCAAAGTGAGGAAAACAACCTTCACCTGAAACTCGGCAACAGAACAAACATGAGGACAAAATTCTGTCCCAAGTTAGAATTTTAAAAAAGAATATGAGAAGGGAAGACATTTAAAACACACAGAAAGACATACCCACAAAACAGATAAAAACGTAATCTGTTTCCAAACAAGCTAGGAAAATGCAAAAAAATATAAAAAGACATGGGAAGAGTTCAGAATTAAAAAAAAAAATTAGAAATAAATTGACAGAAATAATTAAGAATTTGGAGTAAAAGAAAAAAGTCATTTCAGAAATGAAGATTAAACTAGAAGGAACATAAAAAAGAATACACAGGAAAAATGATGCCTTAAGAGAAGTAGAAGGTGAAAAAAGGTGTTTTCAGATTTTAAAAATATGAAGAAAGATATAAAAAAGATCTGGGGAAGGAAGAGATGAATATTAAAGACTAAACATATGGATGATGGAAGAAGCAAAGCAGAAAGCCATGCCTTGTGCAAGACAGATACCAAGGATGTAGACCAAGAAAACTTGCCTAAAATTGGGGGTGGGGAGAAGCACTGGAAATTTCATGTCAAAAGGGGGCACCACATACCTATGGACATCAGCCCCAAGACACCAACACTTAGAGATTTTCTGCTATAATCACCGAACTTTAAAGAGAAGACTAAGCTATTTGAGTGTCAGGAAAGAAAGAATGGGAATGGACCTGTAAGAAAAGAATACTGGACTATCATCGGACCTTTTGGTAGCAATGCTTCATGCCAAAAATAAAAGTAGTCATTGTATTTAAACACATATGCATCCAGGTGCAATGTCTGGCAAAACCGAATTTCAAGTCCAAAATCAATCATCAACATTTGAGGTCTCAAGGAATATTGTTCCCACTATGGGAAAAATTTACTCAAGAATAAGCTTCAGACAGCCAAAACAACCCTCATGGATGTGAGAAAGATGTGAGGATTAATTATTTTTTTAATTGTATTTATTGATTTGAGGGGGAGAGAGGGGAAGGGAGAGAAACATCATTTGTTGTTCCACTTACTAATGCATCCATTGGTTGATTCTTGTATGTGCCCTGACTGGGGATCGAACCTGCAGCCTTGGCGTATTGGGGTGACACTCTAGCCAACTGCGCTAACTGACAGCACTGGATGATGGCTTAGAGGAGGGAACTATAGGCTGCAACAGACATGCGCTCGGACAACATAGAGTAAAACTACTCAAACATGGAGAGAAAATGGGGAGAGAGAAAGCAAAAAGATTTACCTTAACGATTTAACTAATCCTATCAGCAGTACATTTGAATTTTAGTTTTTTATTAGCATTTTTATTCCAACTCTGTTGTCTGTGGAACATGGGATTAAAAAATGACGAATTCTGGGAAATTCTAATTATGTCCCTTGTAATTTTAAGAGCCAGGGTTTGTGGTATAAAAAAGTTTCGGGTGTACTATAAAAGTTGAATAAAATCTTGGTAGTTTGAACTAGATCAGAGGTATCAACATAGACTCATAGACATTTTATCTTTAAATATATTCTGCATACTAGGTATGAAAAGAACAATGTACATCAGAATTAGGAAAACTAAGACATGTGTGTGGGTGTGTTTAGCTCCACTGGGGGGTGGGGGGCAATGACCAACCTAGAGCAACGCATGTTTCCAGCGCTGAGATTTGGTCCTGAAGTACAGTTCTCACTGAGGGGAACCAGGACTTCTCACAGAACCGCCTGAATCCAACCTAGCCCAGGAAATGTGCTGTGAAAGCCAGAAGCATCTTGTCACTTCCCACAGTAAGGGGGCTGTGAGAGACGCTGGGGTCATGCAATCGACCTGAAGAAGCTCTGCTGGGACCATTTGAGCCGCGGTAAAAATAATGTTTACATTCACATGTTCATAATATTGAGTGGGGGGAGAATTGGTCCCCCTCAGAGGATCGGAGGGAACTACTTTATCATCATGAAAAGTACTGAGTAAAGGAAGATTCCAGCCTTGGTCCTGCGTCTCCTGTGGGAACTTACTGCTGGGTGACCAGGTGGTAGAGAGAAGAGTGTCTTTTTATAATAGTGTTAAGGACCAACAGCCAAAGATAGACTGTTTCCACTTAGCAAGCACCAATGAATGCACAGATGTAGGCATTAAGCATCAATGACCGCTCACATCAAAAAACAGTGACAAGGAAAAACTTAAAAAAAAAAAAAAAAAGCCCTGGCCCAGTGGTTTGGAGCATCAGCTGCTGTACACCAGAATGAATTGTGGCTTATTCGTATATATCGGTATGCTGGAATAATGCTACATTGACATGACAAAGAATGAAGTATTGATAAATGTAACAACATGTATTTATCTCAAAAACATTAAACAACGGAAGGGAAACTCGGAAGATACATGATTGCGTTTATATTGGGTTCAAGAGCAGGCGAAACTGAGCCACGCTGGCGGGGGCTGTCTCTAGGAACCTCTAATGAAGTACTCAATCCAGACTCTACGATATCTCATTAGGTGTACCTCGTCTAAGGTTTTTGGTGCAAAAGACCAAAATTCACATACCATTCATGAATATTTGTTCTTCTTGTCACATAAATATAGCAGAATTAATACATAGAAAAAAATAAAGGCAAAGGAAAATGCATTCATTTGTCAGCAAATAATGCAGAAAGGCAGAATATATTGCTGGAGATTGGAGATTGAAATTAAAAATATTAGAAAAATATGCAATCTCGGATATTTACTGTACAGTTGGATGTAAGTATTACTTTTTATATGTATCAGTTTATAGTATCTGCCAAATTTTGTTTCAATGATAAAAACATAACGAACTTCGTTGTTTGGAATCTATTTAAAGAAAGATAGAGCAGAGAAGACATTCTCCATAGTAGATGTTGATGATAATTAAAGATGATGTTTTGTGGGAAAACAGCGAGGATGGAACCACAGCAGGAATGGCTGGGTTTTTTGCAACTTTTAATGGAAGTTCCAAGGTTGGGTCTCAGAGCAAGCACTTCAGAGGCAGACCATTCACAGGCAAAGCACCAGAGGAGAGGAGGAAAAGGCGGAAGTACAGCAAGTGATACAAGGTGTCACCAGTGGGGTTCACTTATGAAACGAGGAGTTTAAAATACACTCGGATCTTTATGCAATGTTACAACACTGGGCGGTGACCTTAACAAATAGGTGTGTGGGTTTGTTTGTTTTTTTTAACAAAAAGAAAAATGCTCCAGATTTTTGGACCTTTTTCTGGAATCACAAGTGGCTTTTAATAAGATAGATAGATTGCAGGTAAAATGGAAGAAAGAAACAGATTTCATCTGTATTCAAGTGACGGGGCTGCTTGGAACAATGGATTAAAAATTAACTGCTTCTTTGAAAGAAACATGCTCCAGAGAGATCATTCTGAAACAGATGTTTTTAAATGTTTCCAGCATGTCATTTGGATTTTGTTAAAAAAAAAAAAAAAAGTATGGTCACAGTAAACTCCTCTAGGTACATATTTTAAAATTCAGGAACAAAATGTTTAATTTCCAAATGAAATATTTAATTGGGTTCTGTGCCCAGTGATTAAAATTCTGGGAAAACTGCATTGTTGTGAAGTGGGTATGGAGTTTCAGTCCGCAAGATGAAAAAATCCTGGAGTCTGGCTGCAAAGCAACATGAGCACTACTGACCATCACACTAAAAAAATGGTAAGGATGGTAAATTTTATGTTCTGTGTATTTTATCACCATTAAAATAGTATAAAACTGTGACAGCTTCCAATGCAGCATCAAGATAACTGTTTCCCATCAGAAGAGGTATAGAAGCATCACATTTTATTTAAAATTGTTTGGCTCACATCCCAACTCCATTCTTGGGTGCCCAGTGGCGGCCTTGGTCCAGAACATGGCCTTGCCCTTGGCTCGGGGCACATTTAATGGCAAGAGACTAGCACCCTGGAATTTGCCCAGTGAGCATTCTCAAGCTTGACTGTTCGAGAAGTGACCAAAGGTACATGGCATCGCATAATTTGCTGATTTGCTCAGGCATTGTTTCAGATGGCATCAGATTGGTATGAGGAACAAATCGTCGCATACTTGTCACCAAACCTAGTCAACAGCCCAGCATCCACCATCACTGTAACTCTGTAACATTTTATTTTTAGTGTGTGTAGGGTGATTCTTGTTAATGGTCTGTAGGGATCTTTAGTTCAGTAAAGTTGGTAGGACTTGATTGCATTTTTACATTAACTTAAGTATCCTTATGTTATAATAGTATATATGTACATATATTCCCTTTTGTATATATTTGTATTTTATAGTATTTTATTATGTATTATGTATGATGATGATGATGTTATCCTCACCCAAGGACATTTTTCATTGCTTTCAGAGAGAGAGGAAGTGGGAGAGAGAGACACACACACACAGCAACTGGCTGCCAGCTCCTACACACCCTAACTGGGGATCAGACCCGCAGTGTAGATATGTGTCCTAGCCAGGAATTGAACCTGTAAACTTTCTTCAGTCTACAGGAAAAGCGACACTGGCCAGGGCTATTTATACTACTATGTATTATGTCGTGAAAGCATTTTGCTATGTTAGAACACTAAAGATTTCTAAAGACTGTCAGACACAATCCTTAAGACATCAAGGTTTTACTGAATCATTTAGAATCAGCTAGCCTGACTTGAATCAGAAGGATCCTGGGTCCTCCTGGTCCTTTCTCTTTGTGGGATGATGCCCAACCCACTGAGCCACACTGGTCAAGACACCCCTAGCCTCTTTTAATAAAAAGAAGCATGAGTTTCCTTTTAGAGACCCAAAGGGGAAAAAAAGGCAGGGGGAGGTCAATGGGAGAGCCAGCATGAGAATAAAGTCAACACTAGAAAAAAGCAAAGCTGAGAGATGGACCAGACCAAATATATAAAATATTGTTCAATTCCTGGATCAAGCCATGCCTGAAGCTGGTACTTGTCATGATCAGTTTGGGTTGGTCTCTGTCTTTTGCAAAAACAAAAAGAGTCCTGACCAGTACATGGAGCTATCTCTAGGCTGGGCTTCAAAAGGCCCTATGAGGCTTTGGGAATTTAGACAGACTACAACCAGGACACCCAAAGGTGGCTGTTGCCCACTGCTTCAAGTGTTGTATGCTCTACGTGTGTAATTAGCCTTACATCACTCTCTTCCACAACCACCCCAAAGACACAGGGGTAATAGCCAGTTATTTATTCATATTGAAGAGGCAGTTATAACTCTGGTCCATGAGGACCCTTTAGTCCACCACACAGGACTCTTTATTATGATTTCTTCTTTCCTCCATTTGCCCATGATCAAAAGGGCACACACTTTGCAGTCAGACAGCTCCTGGCCCTGCCACATACTAGCTGCGTGACTCTGGGCAATTTACTTAACCTACCTGATTTGGAATTCCTGTACATGCAAGAATCTTACCTACACCCTACATTTTCCGTGAGGATTCAAGTGCATATGACAAGAGCCTTAGTTTGTAGCAAAGAGGTGACTCTCAACAAGAGGTGGCTGATTACACTACTCAGCAGACATTGAGTGAGACTTTTTGGGAGCCGGGTCCTGGGTTAAGGGTTTTGCAGACATTATTCCTTTGATCCTCCCATAGAGGTTGGCCATACTATGCTCCCATGGGCCACACACTGCTTTAAGTCCTTCCCGTCTGAAGAAATCATCAAATCCTTACAAGCTGGAGCACAGAGGTTAAGGGGTGAGACCCAGCCTGCAGAGTTCTCTTTCCCAGTCCCTGCGGGGTGGCGAGCCACCCCTGTCCCTCCAATCAGGACAGTTGCTGAGATGATGGTGGTGTTGTGAGGCATTCCCAGGGCTACATCTGCCTCAACTGAATGGAACTCAACCAAGGTTTGGGGGCTGTTCTGGTGCACGGAAATGAAGGACGGAGCACCAAGTGAGCGGACACCACTGTGTTTTACCACACACCTGGGAAGGGGCAAGGGTGGATCCACACTCCTGATCCTGCTGAAGGCTCTCCCTGGCCTCCTGGGTGGGGGCCTGGGTTCTGGGACACCTGGGAAAACCCAGACAGGCTGCTTCTCCCTGAAGCTGGCACCCAAAACCACACCGATGGAAAAGAAGTGATTTACGTGATAGTCTTGCTGTAATTTTTCCATAGAAATGGACTATGTAACAGGCTAAGTACATTCCTGGAAACCTGGAAATCCCCCAAAAGTGGTGGAAGCATTTTATTTTTTTACTATTTCAGGAAAAAGAGAGAAAAAAACACATTTCTTGGATTTAAACTTTGTTCACACAAACTTTCTTTTTTAGAAGAAACTGGCACTGCATTTAAGGGAAGCATGAAACTGCCACCCCAGGCTCTGGTAGCTCATTTAAAAGGGGCCTGTAATGGTGTGGTTTAGACATTTAATTTCTTTCCAGGTGGAATGACCTGAAAACAGGTCTTCTGAGTGAAAATCATTGCCCCCCCACACACACACCCACCAGCCCAAGGAAGCACATTTTAGGATGGGAAGGGCTACTGCAGCAAACACTCAGCCAAACAAAAGGGCTGCCTGCAACCTGCCTAAAACAGAAAATAAAAGTTAGCAACAGCTTCCTGCCTGGCAGCCCCTCTTTGGAGCCCTGTGCACAGCGACAAGTCCCACACAGGATGCTGCTGCCCAGGGATTTAGGAGAAAGGCCCGAGAACCCCGTCTTCCCTGCCCTCTGGCCTCCTTCCCATCTGGTAGGAGCAGGTCCACCCTCCCTGTCCCACCTCCACTCCTGAGTGACTTTTGCTTTGTTCTGCTTGTAGAAGCTAAAATCGCGATAATGTTTGGTCCTTCTTATAGATCTTTGGAGAATGATACATTATCACAGGAGCTTTATACGGAAGAGTCAGTCATTGGCGAGCGAACGTCTCCTCATCGTGGGACAAGCCTCGACTTTGCGGTGTGAAGGGCCTGGGTTCAAATCCCATCTTTGCCACGTACTGTGCTTGAGACCCTAGCCTGCTGGAGCTCCGTGTCAAATGGAGAGGAGACTTCCTGTCTTGCTGGCACGGTGTAAGGACCCGCCCAAAGGGTGAGCAAGGCCAGCCTGGACGCGGTTAGTGCCTGGGACCCTCCACCTCATCCTGCTCAGGCCACCACAAAGCAGGTGGCTTGTTTTCACCTGGCCAGCTCACCTGAGAGGCTGGCACGGGGCGTGGCGTGGGGGGAGGGGGCGGGAAGGGAAGAAAGGAACCCCCAAAGCTGGCACTATCCTCACGCAGCACTTCACTCCTGCTCCTCGAGGAATGTGCATCCCGACTGGGCGCGACACTGGCGCCCGCCTCCCTGCAGCGCACTCACGAAGGTTCACGTGGAATCTGCACAGCGAAGTCACGCCCTCCAACTGGAGCCGATTCTCCGACTGAGAAAGCATGCCTATCTCAAGAAAAGGTCTTTGTTTCCTTCGTTCCGCTGCTCTTCTGCTGGCCCCTGCCTCTCCCCCGGCACCCCCCACCCCAGCGCCCTCCCAGCGCGCACACAAAGGGGGACCCGAGGCCCGGACACCCAAACCTGAGGGCTTGTTTACCACTCGCGAGCTTGGCGCCGGGCGCTGCCTCGCACCACCGCCTAGCGGCGGAAGGCGGCACTGCGCCGCGTGCGGGCCAGCCTCTGCGGGCGGATGACCCAATGCCGCAGGCATCTGAGGATAACCTTTCCCCCTTCTTCCCAACACCAAATAAGGGGGCTCCTGCCTCTGCTTGCCGGGCCAGTGGCGGTTAGGCCAAGGGGCGTGGAAAGGAGGATCCGGGAACGAGGCTGACGGTCGGCAGAACAACCGAGCACATTGTTCCCGCGGCTGCAGGCCTGCTCCCTGCTTCGGGCACGCTCAGCCCGAGGCCCGGAGGGGCACTGCCTGCAGCCGCGGACCGCGGGGTCCCCCAGCCCCATCGGCAGTGCCACTGAGCCCCCACCCCTCAAGCAACGGAAGTGCAAGGGCCCCGCCCCATGCAGCGCTCCCTGCAGACCCTCCAGGCCCACGGGGTGGGGGGCGCGGCTGGGGGACCGCCAGGTCAGGCTGCCAGGCCTGGAAACCCTGGCGTCGCCCCCAAGGGAGGGCGTCACTCCTGGTGGTTGGCAGTGTTTGGTAACCACAGAAACCGAGATTTGACCTATATTTTCAAGTATGGCCTCAACTCTCGTTTTCCTTGTAGGAATCAAAGTGAGCGAGCCTGAGCTGGCTTGCTATAATTTGCCACCCGCCGCTATATGCCAGAACGCCACCCAGAAGGCTGGGCGTGTTGGAAGGCCTGGCTGGCTGGTTTGCGGAGGACTTGTAAGGGTCTCCAGCGCTCCGTCCTCACCAGGAGGCGGTGGCTGTCCCCTCTCATGCCTTCTGCCCACCAGTGGAGGGCAATTGGATGCTATTTATCAGGACTTTCGATATGTTTGCAGTTGGCTATTTCATTCTACTTCTGAGCTCTATCCTCAGCAGGTCATGGGAGTACATATTCCAATGACGATCACGGCCGCGCATATGAGAGCAACAACAGTCGACCTCGATGGAGCAGGTACAATGTGCCAGAAAGGGTTACGAATGTTTTACAAACATCTGCTCACAACATCCCTACGCAGTGGGTATTCCGTTAATACCCCTGTCTCGCAGGGGAGCAACCTGCACTCGGAGATGACATCTCCGCTCAAAGACTGCCCGAGCAGCGGAGGCAGGATTTATGCGTGGATTCTGGGGCTCCAGCCTGTGCCCTTGACGGCAACACTAAAGGTTTATCGATGGGGATCTGATTAATTTAGAGCACATCCGTGTAATGGAATATTCTCCAGTCACTGCAATGCTGCTAGAGACTGGGACTCCCTGGCACTGAAAAACATCCGAGACATATTATCGAGAGAAAACGGTGAACCTAACAGGATCCTGCAGCCGGGCAGGAGGGCGTCCTTGCCTTGCTAAGGTCGGTCACCCTGGGGTGGTGGGATTTCAGGTGCCTAGGTTCCCAGGTATGTTTTCTGTATTGTTGAGCCCTTTTTGGACATGAATGTATATTACTTTCTAATTAAAAAAAAAATCTCTATAGCTTTTAAAAAAAGGAAATGGCATAGGGAAGTAACATTTCACCGTGTGATATAGATACATGTTATACGTCTCAATATTATTATATATTATATATGTGTGTAACCTCTGTCAGGTCTGTGCTCAAATCCCACTGGCCTCTCGAAGCCTTCCTTGATCCCTGAAGTTGGAAGTTGCAGCTCCCATACTCCTCACAAGCTGGAACTGGTGTCTGAACAGGTATGTAGCTATGGGAGCACATTCTCACGTCACCAGCAAAACTGTCCATGCGTGGATGGAGACACAGACTCCTGAACTGTTGCCACCATGCCCAGCACTTTGCCCGTGGCAGGGCTCAAGGATTTATCAACAGTCTGGTATGAACCCATGATGCTAGAACAATCTGCAGACAAATTACTGGCCTCATTAGTTGTTTGACATCTGGAGAGGAACAAAATACCATAGATATAATCAGACCCTCATCTTGTGCTTCAAGCCAAAGTCTTTTGCTTGAGGAGGTGCCTGGGAGACTCTTAAGAATGGCCACCTCCCCTCTCCTCAGTGATATGAGACCTGCCTTAAGGACTTACCGTGTCCTCACCCAAGTGATGTCCCCATGGAAGAAAGCATCGGTCCCCTTGTGCCCGCTGGATGGGCCTAGGCATGAGCCTGAGGTTCCCCTGTGGCTGCTGTGAATCCACCTGAAATAAATTAATTTGTTCTGTATGAGTTACAGACACACCGCAAAGCTTCATCTTTTTAAAAAAAATATATTTTATTGATTATGCTAATACAGTTGTCCCATTTCTCCCCCATCATTCCCCTCCACTCTGCACACCCCCTCCCACCCACACTCCCCCCCTTAGTTCATGTCCATGTGTCATAAGTTCTTTCGCTTCTACTCTTCCCACACTATTCTTGTCCTCCCTCTGTCTATTTTCTACCCACTGTCTATGCTACTTGTTCTCTGTACCTTTTCCCCGCTCTCTCCTCCTCCCACTCCCCTGTTGCTAACCCTCCATGTGATCTCCATTTCTGTGGTTCTGTTCCTGGTCTAGTTGTTTGCTTAGTTTGCTTTTCTTTTAGGTGTGGTTGTTAATAATGGTGAGTTTGCTGTCATTTTACTATACATGTTTTTTATCTTCTTTTTGTTAGATAAGTCCCTTTAACATTTCATATAATATGGGCTTGGTGATGATGAACTCCTTTAACTTGACCTTATCTGAGAAGCACTTTATCTGCCCTTCCATTCTAAATGACAGCTTTGCTGGAAAGAGCGATCTTGGATGTAGGTCCTTGACTTTCATGACTTGGAATACTTCTTTCCAGTGCCTTCTTGCCTGGAAGGTCTCTTTTGAGAAATCAGCTGACAGTCTGATGGGAACTCCTTTGTAGGTGACTGTCCCCTTATCCCTTGCTGCTTCTAGAATTCTCTCCTTCATTTTAATCTTGGCTAATGTAACTATGATGTACCTTGGTGTGTTCCTCCTTGGGTCCACCTTCTTTGGGACTCTCTGAGCTTCCTGGACTTCCTGGAAGTCTATTTCCTTTGCCAGATTGGGGAAGTTCTCCTTTCTTGTTTGTTCAAATAAGTTTTCCACTTGTTGCTCTTCCTCTTCCCCTTCTGGTACCCCTATAATTTGGATGTTGGAACATTTAAAGATGCCCTGGAGGTTCCTAAGCCTCTCCTCATTTTTTTGAATTCTCATTTCTTCATTTTTTTCTGTTTGGTTGTTTCTTTCTTCCTTCTAGTCCACTCCATTGATTTGAGTCTCAGTTTGCTTCCCATCATTATGAGTTTCCTGTGCATTTTCCTTCATTTCACTTAGTGTAGCCTTCATTTGTTCATCTAATTTGTGACCAGAATCAACCAATTCTGTGAGCATCCTGATCACCAGTGCTTTGAGCTGTGCATCTGATAGGTTGGCTATCTCTTAGTCACTTAGTTGTATTTGTTCTGGAGCTTTGATCTGTTCTTCCGTTTGGGCCTTTTTTTTTTTTTTTTTTTTTTTTTTTTTTTTTTTTTTTTTTTTTTTTTTTTTTTTTTTTTTTTTGACTTGTCACACATGTTAGTTATGTAGTGAGGGGCAGAGCCTTAGGTGTTCACCAGAGCCAGTCAACCCAGTCACTGGGTCATAACACTGAATGTGGTGGAGGGGTCTGAGAGGGAACAATGGCGCTAGCTCTGCTCTCTGTAGGATTTCAGTCCCTTCCGCCCCTTCCCCCAAGCAAACTGGCCCTTCTGGTGCTGATTTCCATGTGAGTGGACTTGTGTACGTTCTAGGACCCTGTGGGACTCTCCAACTGAACTCTCCTATGAGGCTGGGAGTTTCTCCCAGCACCTCAACCCCCGCAGGTGTTTTCAATCAGTGTTTTGAGGCTTTATTTCCCTGTGCTGGGGCCCTGGGTTGCATGGTCTGTCTCACTCCCCAGTTTTGCCTGGTTTATCTGCACACAAATGTGTGACCACAGTCAGCCAGCCACCTTTCACACCTTGCTGGGTCTGCCCGCTGCCACCCGTGCCCCAGGGTCTGTCAGCCACCACCTATGCACCCAGGGTCTGCCTGCTGCCAGCTTGCGTGCCCTGGGTCAGACGGCCACCGCTTTTTTTTTCTGCTGTGACCCCTCTCCACCTGGCTGCCAGACTCTACCACCCCTCCTACCAGTCTGTATGAATGTGTCTATTTTAACTCCTTGGTTTTCGGACTTCCCTACAGTTCAATTTTCTGTCAGTTCTTGTTGGGTTTTTTTTTTGTTTCTATATTTTTGTTGTCCTATTTTGGTTGTGCAAGGAGCCACAGTGTGTCTACCTATGCCTCCATCTTGGCTGGAAGTCTGAAAGCTTCATCTTTTATAGTGGCAGCAAATGTTTTCTAGCATTAATTAATGAGGATGACTCCAAGAAGTGCGTCTCTGGAGAGGTTTTCTGTGCTTCCAGTTGTTACCCGGCTTCCCCTCATCCCCCTGCCCCCTCCTGCCTGGACACATGACTAAGACCCAGTTTGTTTTCATGTTCACGTATGACTTTGTGTCTGGAGCCCATGCAAGGAATCAGATAAGGATCGCCGTTGGGAGTGGGGTCGGATTGGGGCAGGGAAAAAATATGTCAGCTCCCTCCATTTGGAGAAAGCCACATGGCAAGATAAATAGCAGTGAGCCCCTCCAACAACCCTGTGAAGTAGTAATGCGTCGTCCTGAAGGGTTCAAATCCCACTGTGCAAACTCGCTCCCACCTTCAGTGGCTACCAGAAAATGGACATATTCATGGACGGCAGTGATTTTCAACCTTCTTCATGTCGTGGCATGCATAAACTAATTACTGAAATTCTGCAGCACACCAAAAATGTATTTTTTGCCCATCAGACAAAAACAACAACAACCAGGTATCAGTCTGATTCATTCACACCAGACGGTTGTTGTTGTGTTGGCTGTTGTCATTTTTTATCTGACACTCTAAGGGAAAAGAGGTCAGTGTCCCAACTAAATAGTCAGGTACTGCATATTTTAAAAATTGCAGCACACTGCCAGCGTATATGATCATAGCAAATATCCCCCGCCCAGGAGCTCACCAGCATTTGGAAATGCTAATTGTCATGTGACACCTGACTCTCTGAAGACCGATTACTACACCTACTTACAGATAAGACACTGAATCATTAAAAAAAAAATCAGTCATCTGCCTGGTGTGAACTTAGAAGTCACTGGTTTTGAAGGGTCCCATGGTTACTCTGGCTGATGTGAAATCTCAGTTACCACAGGCCAAGGTTAACAGGCAAATGGTGAGGCAGGGTTGCTTCCTAAACTCTGACCTTCCCCCAGTACGTGGGAGGAAGGAGAGGATGGGGATGGAACTCCACACCAGGGCTGCACATACCTGCTGGAGGCTCACCATTGATGGGGGTGATGGGGGGCAGATTCCAAATAGACCACTGGGGGGCAGCCTTGCTCCAGGGCTGCAGCAGGGGCCACAGAGTTGCTTTAACAACCCCCACCCCCACCCCAACCTCCAAACAGCAGCCCTGAAAGAGGTGCGTTGCTAGCAGGGAGGCCTGGCCAGCTCCTGGCTGGAGTGAGGCTAGGAACCTGGGACAAGCTTGCTTCTCCCAAAGACAGCAAGCAGACACTGCTCCCACTGGTGTGAACGCAGGCGGAGATGGAGACGTCTGCGCAGCGTTGAGACCACGTAGACCCTGAAACCCAGGCCACACTGAAATTGGGAGGGGTTTTACGTTTTCGGGAGTTGAAGGCCCGGGGCCAGCTGCCCAGTGTGAGTGCAGCGTGCTGAATACAGAGGACTGCAAACCATACACACGTCCAACATTCTCCTATGATCTGTTTAGCTGAAACAGTGTTTACAAAGAAATGAGCTTACCTTTTAAAAATGGAATCTCCTACAGGAAGGAAGGAAGGAAGGAAGGAAGGAAGGAAGGAAGGAAGGAAGGAAGGAAGGGAGGGAAGGAATACCCTAGCATCATTACCCCTGCGTTTGTGGGTGGCTCCCCAGCTCCCATTTTGAGGAGCATTTACATTCTCCAGCCCCTCCCCCCACAGTACGGAACCCGAGCATCATTTATTACAAAAGGCACAAATTTTCTTTGTACCCAGCCTCTATCAAACGTAGAGAGAGAGAATAAAAAGAGAGATCACTGAACACATCGATGCCACTCACGGGGGACACGGGGGTTGGCACCCCCAAGATACAGACGATCCCTGTCCTGGAGGCCTGGTGCCAGCCAGGTTTCCTTGGATAATATTTTCCCTGAGGAGCAAGTGGTCTGGGCCAATGGCGGCATCCGACTGTCGTTTGTGTTCAAAGAAATATTAATCACAAAGCTAATATTTATTGAGCACTTACTCTGTGCCTGGCCCTTTTCCAAGCCCTTTACATGCATTAACTCATGTACTCCTCACCACGAAACGCAGGCAGAGCTGTTGTGACTGCTTTACAGATGAGGGAACAGAGGCACAAAGCGCTTGAGCAAGCTGCTCCATGTCTCCCAGAGAGGAAGTGCTGGGGCCAGGATGCCGATGCCAGCCAGCGGGCCCCAGAGATGGTGCCACAGTAGTGCCCCCCAAATTTTGGTGGCTTAAAACAACAAAGGTTTATTTCATGCCCTTGATACATGATTATTAATAGTCAGCTGTTATCCTGGATAGGCGGAGTGCCCCATCACTGGGGGCCACAATGGAGGAGAGAGAACCCAGCAACTGGGCATCAGAGCTTGAAAGCGTCCCTTAGGGAGAGAAGCTTTATCACTCCTGCCCACATTTCATTGGCTAACACAAGTCACGTGGCCAAGCCCAATTCCAAGGGGCCTGGGGAAGGGCAGTCCTCAGTCAGAGAGAGGGAGGCATCTTCTCTAACGAGGAGACCTCCAGCTCTATTCCAAGGTCCTCAGAACCTAGTTTACATGTTCTGGGCTAGGACGTCCTTGCCATCCTCCCAGGCTTGTCTCCTTAGCATTTCCTTGATGGCTTGGCCCCATCTCCACTACCCTCTCATTCATCATCATGTCCTTTCCTAGAGCCTCCAGCTTGTATGGTGTCTTGTCTGCTTGGCAGGCACTGAGCTGGAGGCTGGGGGACAGAATCAGATGAAATGCACTCTCCACTCCGAAGCACTTAATAAAGCAGTCTTCTAGTATTTTCGGAGAGGCGCTAAATGCCAAGCAAGATACTATGCTCAACGCGCTTGGAAGGCTCTGCAAAGGATTGCCCCTTTCTGGAGAGTCACGAAGCACAGTGACACATCAAAGGATTTGAGAAGGACTGCTCAAAGACCTGTGTTTATTTTACTAGGGTTTTCCAAACTTGTCAGACATGGGAGCCCCTATAGACTAAGTCGCCTATACTAATGTCCCAAGAACTAAGTTCTTTGGAACACACTTTGAGAAAGCTGCTGGACTTCCATCGAATCCAACGGAGTCCTGGACAGGATGAAAAGGCTGGGTAAAGGACAACTTGCTCCCTCTCTCCGATCTGAGGCATCAATCTTCCCCTGTCTTCACACTCGGACTGAGGCCAGAATTTACACCATCAGCTCTCTGGGGTCTCCAGCTTACTGACAGCCGATCTCGGGACTTCTTGAGAATTCCTAACTCCTTATAATAAATCGTACACACTGGCATGCCACTTAATAATGGGGATATGGTCTGAGAAACGCGTCCTCAGACGATTTTGTCCCTATGTAAACGTCACAGAGTGCACGCACACACGCCTAGGTGGTGCAGTCCACCGCACGCCTAGGCTGCCCTTTCTAACCTATGGCCCTGGGCTACATGCCTGTACAGCATGTGACTGAACAAAACAACAGAGACTAAATCAAATGCAAGAGAAAACGATGCCTTCAAGGGATGCGGTGCCCACGAGATGTATGAGGCTGCTGTCAGCCTAACATGCCGACTCTTTTACAGCAGACTTGTTTTTATAAGATCAGAGAGTTTGCTCTAAAATAATGATAGCCCTGACCAGCATGGCTCAATTGATTGAGCGTCATCCCGCAAAACAAAAGGTCACTGGCTTCATTTCCAGTCAGGACACATGCCTGGGTTGAGGGTTCGATCCTCTGTCAGGGGTGCATGCAAGAGGCAACCAACTGAAGTTTGTCTTGCACGTCAATATTTCTATCCTTCTCTTTCTCCCTGCCTTTGGCTTGCTCTAAAAATAACTAAATAAAATCTTTAAAAAATAAAATAATGAGAAACAGTATACTACAGTAAATAATACACCAGTAAATAGTCATTCGTGATCACGACCAAGTACTTTGTCCTGCACATAGCTGTGTGAGCTCTGCTTTTATGTGATTGGAGCGCAGTAGGCTTGTTCACACCAGCACCACCACACATGTGAGTCACGTGTTGTACTGTGACATTGCAAAGGCTACGCTATCACTAGGCGATGGGAATTGTCAGCTCTCTCATAGTCTATGTGGTCACTGTCATCCCTGGGGTCCAAGGTTGACCAAAAGGTTTTTATGCAGTGCATGACCTGTTGGGAACCACCCTGCCTGGTTTCAGGAGCTGTAACCCCCCCATGGCTAAGGCTGAGTGACTTAAGCCACTAAGGATTATAAGCCACTAAGAAGACAAAGCTTATCTCCCTGGCAGGAGCACCACTTCTGCTTCATCCATATCTGGCTCCCAATGCTTGGTTGGTTAGCCAATGATGGGTAAGATTCCCTCAAGGGAGGGTCACCTAAGACAGGCACAATCACATGGAAGGCCCTCAAGGAAGGACTGGGGGCTACAATGAAAGGGGGTGATGGACCCTCATCCCCCAGCTGTCCTGACATAACCTGAGTCCTCAATTCATCTGGGAAAAGTTTCCTTATCTCTTGGCTTCCTGGCTCTGCTCCACTTAAGCCTGAAACACTGACAGAGGTCGGTGCAGACTTGTGCTGGATAGGGTGGGCTCCCTGGGAGATACGGCATAAGAATGAATTCTAAAGTCCCATGAAACCTGCTTTGCTAAGAGTGCTCTCATTTAAACAATAAGGTTTTGAGCAGGAAATGAGTCTGTCTCCCAAAGTTTTGTAGCCCCTTAGCTAAGAGACCCTGACTCAGTTTAAGCCCTCAGAGTTCTTTGAAATGTTATCTATTGTTTGATCCTTGCCACCTGACAATGATTGATGAGCTTTACCTGTATTCCTGTGTAAAATGGACCTAATAAAAGCCATTGAGGAAGGGGCTCTTGGTCCTTCTCCTTTGAGAGATCGGCCACCTCTCCTCCCCAAGAAGATCATGTCTTGGCGGTCTTATTCTCATCCATGGCAGATGGTGGCGGGGGGGGGGAGGGCTCTGTGCACAAAGTTCCCCCACAATGACCCTGTGTCTGTGCGTTTTTATTGGTTCTGTCTCTCTGGAGAACCCTAACAGACTTCGGTGCAGGCTTGTGGTAGGATGCCTCATGGCACCTCCAAGTTCAAAGACTGCTTTGTGGATGAAGAGCTACGATGGAAATCTCAAGACCTTTGTGTTGATCCCCTCCTCTGGATGTAGCCACCAACTCATTCCTGGGCGAGCTGGCATGCTTTGTTTTAGGAAACATGTAAATTGTGTATGCACCAAGAATATTATTTATAAATTTCGATGGGGGAAAAGAAGTCTAAATAGTGTAAACATTGATACAGTAATTACACTTAGTGTTGAGGCTAGCTCTAGTGCAAAATCTCCCTTAAATTATGTTTCTGGACTTTGCCCATAATCACCATGAGTTAAGAACTTACAGGAAACCAGCATATGGCATTTTAATGAATCAACAGTGCATGGCCAAGGAATGTGGAGGTTGGTGTTTATTTCTGAGATGAAAGGGAGAGAAATTAAGCCCAGAGGTACTTGTTTTCTGGAAAAGTCACACTCCTGTGTGTTCAGGGGACAGGAATCTTTTAAAACTTAACTATTTTCTCTAACTTAACTCCTACCACTAATCTGAATCTATAAATAGGGTTTACATATTGCCCTCCTGGCTATTTATCACACAGTCTATTATGCACTTTTAATTAAGAGAGTTCCAGAGAGCCTTATTACATTGTACCCTTGCAGCCAAACAACAGAGGGTGTGGCCTGTCCACAAAGAACAACTTTCTGTAGTTTACATCCAAGACAAGATCCAGAGCGGGATGCCTCTGTGACTTAAGGGAGAGTTGGGCTTAAAAGATGATGTGAATGTCTTCCTAGAACTTAAAAAAGATGCGTGCTAACTACATAATGCAGTGTGAGGCTGAAACTCTGGATTTATACCTGGTTGCCAATCTAGTCCCTTCAATCTCTCAAGGCTTCCCGGATGTCTCCTACTTCACCTACAAAGAATTTTGCCAAATCCTGGTTGCTGAATCTTTGCCATGTGGACCATACTCCATCTAGTGGTCAATAGGATGATTGCAAAAATAGCCTCACGGGTCACATGCCAAACTATTGTACGAAAACTGGGGCACTTGTAAAAATCTGATGCCTGGGCTACACACTCCGTTCCAGTTCAGTCAGGATTTCAGAGAGTGGGGCTCAGGCATCAGCACTTTTATTAAAACTCCGCAGATGGTTCCCCAAGGAGCCAGGGACTTCTGCAACCAAAACAAGGCACTAAAAGGTAGAAAAACCTCCTGCGGTTTTTCATGTCACACATTTCATACAAGCAGTTTGATGTATAAAAGTTTTTGTTCCTTCTTTTTTAAAATTGGATAATTTTTTTTTAAAAATGGGGTCAACATACGGAACATCATAGGAGTTACAAACAGACTTAAACCAGAATGCATGGGTGCCATGCCCAGAAGACAGCACCATGTTTGGGTTCCGTCTGGAAACCAGGACCGATGGGGAGACACCCTCACTGCTCCAAATGTTTCTGGAGTAAATACCTGGGAGCCACTTAGAAGGACCCTACTGCATAATAAATGGTATGTGAATGTATGTTATTAAGCGCCTATAATATGACTTTACAACTTGTTTTTTCAACTTAAATACATTATGAACATCTCTGATAGTCCCTTCAATAGATCTCACTCACTCTTCCATAGCTGCAAAAAGCTACCTGTGAATATATGTCCTTTGAAGGATAGCACCCACCAAGTGGATCTGTTGAGTTCAATGGAATATGTGTTTGACAGTTTTTGAAAGATCTTTTTTTTTTTCTTTTACTGATTCTAGAGAGAGGGGAAGGGAGAGAGAAAAAGAGGGAGATAAACATTGATGTGAGACAGAAACATCGATCAGTTGCCTCTCGAACACACCCCTTACCAGGTACCGAACCTGCGACCCAGGCATGTGTGTCCTCACTGGGAATCAAACTAGAGTAAAACAGTACATTTACCACAGACCCCATTCATTTTATCTTTGGCTGAAAGGAGTATATTGACCTAACATCGTAAACACTGCAGGTAGAGTATGCTGAAAACCCAAAAACATGCTCATTGCCTACTGATTTGGAAGGGTTCAAATAACTCATTGCTTTTTTATCACAGGGACATTCACTTAGTTTGTGTAAGTGGTCTGTCAGCTCCATATTCTTTTGACATTCACAGAACTGTTTTGTCAACATCAGGTAGCAGGCAGTAACTGCATGTCTTAGTGGGGCTACGCTTTTCTAATGGAAAAAATACACAGAAAAAAACCTCTACTATAGAAGACTCTTCCCCTTCAAAGATCACAACTTCCTATTCACTCATTTGCTGAGAGAAACTAACTTCGATATCACTTTTGCCACCACACCATCCACAGAACTGACATTTCAGAAAGGTGTAGGAGGGTGCAGCCAGGGGGCCCCCAAAAGGATTTGTAATGGGGTCCAGAACTCAGGGTGTCCAGGAAATATTAAAAACATGGGATGTCCTCACCTCCACAAGTCTGAGCTGAGGAGTGGGATACAGGGAGCAAGGCCATTGAGTTGTTTTGCTTTGCAACAGCTTTGCAGCTAACCTCTGGCACGGTCATTTAACATACCTATAACTTTTAACTGGTTTCATAGATATGCTAAATAGCTGTGGCCAAGCTCTGAGCCAGGGAGAAGGGAGTGACTTACACCTAAGAGGTAACTGGGAGGCAACGCCCCCTGTTTACAACACCTGTGTGAGAGCTTGGAAATGATTGGCTCCATGACATGGAGCCACACCTGCCCAGACTCACTATGGCAGCCCAGTAAAGCTGGAAGGATAGGGGAGTGCTGGCAGGTGTAGCCAATTGTGGGAGGAGTCGGAAATGGGGCTGCAGAAGATTGTCGTGGGAATTTAAACCCAGACTTGGCAGCCACTGGGAAGAGAGCCACATGCTTTGGCAGAACCAGGACCCCTGAAGCCATGGGAAGATCACCACATGGCTTTGGCAGAGAACCATGTGGTTTTGGCAGAGTGGTGATGTGCCTCCCCCTGCCCCCCACAGCTTTGATGGGAAACCCTCACAGTATTGGCGAGAGTGAGGACCCCATGGCTTTGGGGTGCGCCCTTTGGCCACATGGCTTAGGAAGCAGGAGAGGCTTTGCCCGAGACTTTGCCTAGAAGAAAAAGGAGAAAGGACTTTTACCAATGGGCCATGAGAAGGTGCTATATGACTTTGGATTAATTGGAGATCCTGGTGACCCAGCTGATAGTGCTGGGAACCAGCTGAGCACGGATTACTGGGGAGAACCAGGGGCTGCCTGAGCTGTGGAATTCTATTTCTTTTCCTGAGATACAGTACCCCAGACCAGGCAAACGGGGGAAGGAAGGACTGTGTGTGTTTGTGGGTGTTTTAAGGGACTTTGGGATTTTGATGAAGACATTAAGTCATTACTCTTAAGTCTGTATCACTTGAATACATAATTCCTTTCCTTTTCACCAATCTCTGACATGGAGAGCTATAATTCTCTGGCGATGGGAAAGGTGAACATCGTACAGAGGGACCCCCTTCCCTGGTGGCCAATCAGGGAAAATCATGGGAGACCACACGTGCAGTAGCTTTAAAAAAACTACTTGTACATGTGCAGTAAAATCCTGCCAAAACTAGCCAGGAAGGATCCGCCCTATAAGAATAGAGTCCCTCCAGCCCTGAGGTCAATCTCTGCTTGGAGATGGTCTACTCCCATGTCCTCTGCTATAAACGTGGTGTGTTCGGTTCAATTCTTTGTCCTGATCACCAAGAACCTGGTTACCTGTGCCCACCTGTGATAGTTTTTGGTGAGCCAGCCAGGGGAAGACGCCAGAGTGGTGAGCCCCCTTTGCTGCTCTGACACCAGGATGCCCCTTGCCACTGCCATCTATGCTGTTCCAATGAGTCTGAGGTTCCCTGATGGAAGGTCGGCCGATAAAATGCGGGCACAGGTCAGGCAGCTAAAAGCCACAAGGGCACCTGCCGCTTGAAAGGACACCTGTGATAGGATAACTTGGGTGGAGAACAGGGTTCACCTTAGCACCCGCCAGGTACAAGAAAATGTCCCTGCAACGGTCAGGCACACTGTGAAAACCACAGGACAGTGCCCCACCCTACGGCCACCCCCTCAATAGGCAGAGTTGGACCTTCCATACGGGGTATCAGTCACCGTCTCACCTGCGCTATGACTTCCTGTTGCAGTCTCCTCATCAGCCTCACAGAGAGTCTTTGATGCTTCTCCTCCCCCGCTGACTTTTGGCCTTCATACCTGAGCTCATACCCCACTTACCTTTTGTGTATGAAGGGTTCCTGCTGCCTTTGTACCCAGAATATCTACCTTGGGGTCACTAATAGTGCCATCGCTAAGTACAGCTGCAGGAATGGGCCACTCCCTTTTTTGCCTGTATGTACGTACTATCACTGTAAGCGGCAGCGTTGCCCAGAACCGCTTAAGAGGCGCCTGCTGGTCACTTGAATGGCCACATGGGGCCACTCTTACCTAATTAACTGAACTTGGAATTCTAAGGTGGCTTACTAGCTCCTATAAGGGTATTTTAATTTCCCCTCTCGGTGCATCATCTCTCTATGAAATCCACCTCCAGTGTGAAGGGTGGTGCTTTAGACACCTCTTGAAGTCCCTTCTGGGGAAATTTCAGACTCAGGTACAATTTCTTAAAGCTCTGGAAAATTAGATAGAATACTTGAGGGTCTTCTTTGTGATTTGGAAAAGAGTCATTTTATAATAAGATCATCTTGGTGCTCCTCTTGATGGTTTACAGGGCCAGAAACTATTTTTCTAGTAAGATGTTTCCTTTGCCCCAGACCTGAAGGCTTACGGGAAAATGAGGGTCTCCGTAGATGGAGAATACAGAAATGGAAACGTACTCGGGCCACAGGGGTAGAGCAGTGAGTCTGGAGTTGTCAGGATTACAGGCAATTGCTCAAGAATGCTGGACTGGTTCCTTCCCAGCAGTTCTTTGCAGCCTGGACACTCGGTAGGACCATGAATCCTGCAAATGGTGTCCAGGGAACTCAAAACCTCTGAATTAAACAAAGAGAAAGAAACAGAAGTGGACTGTGGCAATCCTCTCAAGTCTTTTAGATTTCTGTCGGCCGACACTCACTAGGATTTCTTTCACCAGAGACGTCTGGTAGGTCGGTGGGATCCCAGGGGACCCTGTGGCCCACTAGGAAAGCTCCTGAGGCAAGCAAAGAGGGACGCCTCTAGACTGCAAAGGAGTATCTTTGTGGGTTTTGTTTTTTTCTTCTCTTTAGGATCACAGCAGTCGAGATGGGAACCACACCTTCCATCCCTTCCAAATCACCATTGGCTTACATTCTTAGCAATTGGGATGAATTTGACCCAAAACAATTTTAAAAAGGAAGAGATTAGTTTTCTTTTGTAACACTGTGTGGCCCCAATATAAATTAGGGGAAGGAGAGATATGGCCTGACAGTGGGAGCAGGAATTATAATACTATCCTACAG